>CAUYPK010076631.1:0-21134 GCA_963574355.1 Loris lydekkerianus
AAACTATGAACAAATTCCTATGCACACTGCACATATCTTATTTTGAAGTAAAAAAACAAAACGGGAACAAATACAATCACACTGCCTCATGTGGCCCGTGGGCCGCAGTTTGAGGACCCCTGAATAATGTGATCACCTTCATTCTAGTAAGGATGTTATTAATAGTAAACAAAGTCATTAAAATAGTGTACATAGGATGTTTAGTGGGAATCAGTGCTAAGGAGAGAAACATATAGCCTGAAGTGAGGGAGGGAATTCTGACTCAGTAAGGGCAAAAAAAATCATGATAAATGTGGGGGGAAATAGTTCCAGGATTTGGGGATGAAAAAGAAAAAAAGAATCTTACAGCTTTAAATTTGATGTACTGTGAGTGTATTTCAGCGTGGAATTGGGTTTAGGGTAGATGGTGTTAAAATGTCCTCTTTATTAGTTCCGTGCGGGGGGAAAATGCAGCATTAAATGTTTTAGAGATGGTTACAATGAACCTTTCTGTGTGGCTGGAAGTGAGCAGCGTGGGTAGCATGGGTGTATGTGGACAAGTATGGAAGGGAGAGGCAGGATTATTTTCTAAACTGTTTCATCAGCAGGAAGTCAAGGGGGAAGGTTGAGGCACACACCCTGACCTGCGCTCTTCTATATCACATTATATATTTATCCCAAAGGCATAACAGCAGGTGAAATATTTACCCGTCCAGCTGCAAAGCAAATACACCTTGTGTAAGCACAAGACACTGGAACAAGAGCCAGCTGCTGAGTTAACAGCTGTGACACGGAGGTCACAAGATCTACGCACAACAAAGGGGAAGATGCATTTTCTTGCTCACTGGCCTTGAAGCTGGTTCTTGACTCAGAACCTGGAATTTCTACCTTCTGTCCTGACTGGACTCTTCCCTCTTCGTTTCTTGACACAAAAGGAGGAGAGATTGTAGTTCTCTCTCGTGATTGGACTTTCTCCTTGTTTCAATTCCATTTCTGTGGACCAGGGGTTCTGAGACTCTTGTGAATCACAGATACCTTTGAGAATCTGTTGTAGGCCATGAGCCTTTGCTTTAGAAAAGACCCATAGTCACCAGCCTGAGCCAGAGCAAGACCTCATCTCTAAAAATAGCCAGGCGTTGTGGTGGGCGCCTGTAATCCCAGCTACTAGTGAGGCTGAGGCAAGAGAATTGTTAGAGCTCAAGAGTTTGAGGTTGCTGTGAGCTATGAGGCCACGGCACTCTACCAAGAGTGACAAAGTGAGACTCTGTCTCAAAAAAAAAAAGAGAAAAGGCCCACAGTCATGCCCATAAAAAATATTGCATGCAAGTTCACGAGGTCACAGACCTAGCCCATCTAAGAGTCCTTGACATTCCATGGGCTACATTTAAGAGAAGCTGATCTAACCGTACTGAGGGCAGAAAGTAATCCCCCACCCTCAGTCTTGGCAGGGCTCCGTACTGTTCAGAGACCACATACATGTGCACGTGGCCATGTCTTCTCCCCGCTGAGGTCCTACAGCAGGTGTGTCTTTCCTTAAGTCACAAGGCAGCGTGGGAGGTGGCAGTAAATAATAAGAGCTTATTCTGACATCCAATTGCATGGATTCAAATTTAACCCTTCCACTTGCTAACTGGGCGAGCTGTTGTAACCTTTCTGAGACTCAATTTCCTCTCCAAAATGCAAGACATGTTCCTGAAGTTCTCATGAGGAGTTGGCATGGCAATATTCATGAAGCTCATTGCCTCGTAATTGGGGAGTGCTCCAGGAACATTGGATATTGTGACTTATCCAACGAGACACAGAAGGTTGATAGAGCAGGATTCGAATCCAGAACCTCTAGTTCATAATTCAATACTATATATATAGTTGATGTTTTTTGTTCTATATCAGATTTTTAGTCTGAGCCTGGAGGAATCATAGTTAATATCCAATCCAGACCACTTGGAAAGTCCCAAGATGAACAGCCTTGTTCAAAGCCTACTGCTTAGGAGCAGTGGAGAACAGGAAACTGAGCAGAATGTGGAGTTTGTACCGGTGAAGCCTCCGTCTTTCTGGTGTCAGCCAATGCCTGTTTGTAATTTTTTCTTTCTTTCTTTTTTTTTTTTTCTTCAGAGGGCAGACTAGAACTCTTGCATCTGTTCTAGAAATAGAGTTGTTGAGGCTTTCTTTTGGAACTCAGAATCCTTTTTAAAACAGCCAATTTCCAATGGCAAATCATCCGTTAAAGAAGCTGGGAAGAAATTGTGACAACAGCAATTGTGCTAATAGCTTCTCGTGGGACATTGAAATGAAAATTTCTTCTCGTTACTCCAGGCAGAACTGTACACAAAGCGCCCCTTTGCACTGCAGTGAGAGATCACCAAAAGATCTCAAACGACCCTTCAAATATTTTTCTTTTGCTAAACAAGCAATTCCTCCAAAGGAGATAGAGGGAGATTTAAATTATTTCTGGGTTAATCTTCTTATAAGATGGGATTCTTTGGGGTCAGGGAGGCACATTTTCCCATGAAAACTCCTTGAGTAAACAGTGGAACACATCTTTAAGATCTTTGTCTTTTCATGTTTTGATCTCAAGCAGATATACCACGGGAGGTATCTCTCTTGGTCCAGGAGGGAGCTGCTGGTTTCTCGCCTCTAGAAAGTGATGGCTTATTTAGACGGTGACATGCGCAGAGATGACAAGCCTGGAAAAATCAGAGCATAGAGTGGCCCTTTGTGGGCTGGAAAGGAACCTTTTATTTGAATGGAAAAGTCTTCTTGGTCAAGCTTATTTTAATCTCCTGTGACTGCAAATCAGAGTGACTTTGTATATGCGTCCTGGTTTGATGTTCAGAACCTAAAATTTACTTCAGAGATCTCTAGTGCTTTAAGATGTTTCTTTTTATAACACTTTGAATGGTATGACTTTTCTGTCAAACCAGGGAACCGCGGAAGAAATCTCAGGTCTGGCCACTAGTACCCCTCTCAAATCCTAACAGCAACTTAGTTCTGAGCACTAATGCACCTTGCTATAAGCTCTTTAAATCTTTGCAACAATTTTACAGGGAGGGGGGGAGCAGCCCCCCAATTTATAGAGGAGGAATTTTAGGCTCATTGAGTCTAAAGAACTTGGGAGCTATTAACGGAGCCCCTAAGTGGAGACGCAGAATCGTAATGCCCAAGATTAAGCAAACATTTATTTAAATAGCAACCTACCAAATCTATTCAAAAGTGTTTGCCTGTGGGGCTTGGAAATGCAGTCATTTGCAAGTGTGTGTTTTGAGATTAGCAGGAAGGGGTAGGCTGCTGATGGTTCCTTGCACAGCCAAAAAATATGTATGGAATAAGCTCTTGGGTGGTTTTTTGTAAATAAAAAAGCTGTTGCTGTAGCAGAGGTCATCACTTTGGCAGTTGCTATGAATAGGGGCCCTTGCTAAGCAAAGCAAGTTTCTCTGTATTACTATTAACACAGGAGTCGCCATTGGACCAAAGCAGTGAAGTAGAAATTGCAATTAAATTCGCTATCAATCACACCTCTCAAGAACACTTGATGTTTCATCAAAGATTTTTTTTTTAATGTATTCTTGCTTAATCTAGTACTTTCTCTATTGAAGGTGTGGATTTAAGAGGCCCAGAGTATGACTTAATAAAATTTTCCATACCATGTAGTGGAGCAGCCTTTTCTAAATTGAGTCTCTGTTCTTTTACTCTCTCTCTTTTTCCTTGCTTTTCTTGAGGAAGTGGCAAGGTTAAGGGCTTCCTTGTCTGTCTTCTCTCCGTGTGTGTCCCTCTGTCTCTCTCCCATTTCCTCTCCTTTTCGAGTTCCAGTACCGATTTGTATGTCTGGAAGTTGAGAAGTGTATATTAGAGGATCTTGTGTTACACATCATTTTTATATTATGGTGCAGAATAACTTTTCCATGCTTAGGATACTAAAATTATGTGTACAGTCATCCTTTGGTATATAAGGGAGATTGGTTTCAGGATCCGCATGTGTACTAAAATCCGTGCACACTCAAGTCCTGTGGAACTCACCCATAGGAAAAGTCAGCCCTCTGCATCCCAGGGCTTCACATCCAAAGAATAATGTATTTTTGATCTGAATTTGAAAAGTATCTGTAAATAGACCCACACAGTTCAAATCTGCGTTGTTCACGGGTAATTGTATTTAATACTTCTGAAGATTCAGGATGAGGTGAAAACGTGTGGTCTACCCTCCAACTCCTGTGTCTGGTGTCTGGGATAGCTCAAGGTTAAAAGGTTTATCTTAACCTTTTTTTTTTTTTTTTTTTGCGGTTTCTGGCCAGGACTGGGTTTGAACCTGCCACCTCCAGCATATGGGGCCAGCACCCTTCTCCTTTGAGCCACAGGCGCCGCCCTATCTTAACCTTTTTATCACTTTTTTCCATTTTGTTATTACCTGTGGGGGAGGTGAAAGGTATAAGTGGTGGTGCCTGGAGATGAGACCAGAGTGGAGAAGTTCAGGTTTATTGAAAGGGACAGCAAACTGCCTGGGCAGTGCAAAGATGATGTCTGTGCCCAGGGGTAGTTAGAGACCCCTTTTATATGGAGCGGGCAAATTCTACAACCCAGAAACTTAGTGTCCTTAGGTGCGAACTCCTCAGGGGTGGGACTAACGAGGTCCTTTGTGTCTTTGTCTTAGGAGGAGGAAGGTAAAGGGGTTATGTGTGTGTAGTGTTAGGCCCCTACCCTTTTATGTTCAGTGATGAGGGCCTGAAAATTTAAATGACAAAAGATAGATTAACAGCAGGAAAAAGTATACAATGTTATTATTTTCCATGCAATAGGAACCCACAGAAGAAAACTGTAAAAGTAAGGAAGTGGTTAACCTCAGTTGAACTCCAGGGCTTATATACCATTTTAACAAAGGAAAGGGGGTTTGGGCTGTAAAGGATGATAAGTTGTTGGAAAATAAGACATATGAGGGAAATAATGATAGAGAAGAGTTATTTTAATAAGTTTTTTTTTTTTTTTTTTTTTAATGAAGACTCATTTGGTGGTGACTATCCATCTCTGGTGAAAGGATTCTTTCCCCTCTTTCTGGTTCTGGAGAAGGGGCCACCTTCACAAGGAGAAATTCATGCCTGCTTTTAGGCAGAAAGGGGAGTACAGAGAACTCTTCCTGCATTTGGTGATTGTAAATTGCTTTCAGCTCAAAATAATCCTTATGCCAAAGTGGCATAATTTGGCGTGGCCCAACCCTATCCCTTTCATAGCCATCTTTTCCTTTCTAACCTCAAAAAAATGGTATGGAGTAGGTCTTCTCCCCAGCTCTAAGACTTAGGC
Organism: Loris lydekkerianus; assembly: GCA_963574355.1. Taxonomy (NCBI): domain Eukaryota; kingdom Metazoa; phylum Chordata; class Mammalia; order Primates; family Lorisidae; genus Loris; species Loris lydekkerianus. The sequence goes on from CAUYPK010076631.1 coordinate 5,266, forward strand.
TGCTTTCTTAGAATTTTTATCCTGAAATCCCTCCCTTGTGAACTAGTATCCCCTAGTTGATCACTGAAAATGGAACCCTTAACAGTGATGGTCATTGTCGACTGTGATTTATGACTCTGCAGATACTTCCCAACTTATAGTGAGGTTACGTCCTGATGCACGCATTGAATTTGAAAAGATTATAAGTAAAAAGTACATGTAATTCACCTAACCTACTGAACATCTTAGCTTCGTCTACCTAAAACATGCTTAGAACACTTACCATTGGTCTGCCAGCGGGGAAACTCATCTCACGCAGTGGTTCTCAACCTTCCTAATTGCCGCGTTGTTACAAATGGAAAAAAGGGGTCACGACCCACAGATTGAGAACCGCTGATCTAACGCAAGGCCTATTTTATAATAAAGTGTCGAATATCTCATGTAATTTATCGAAAGTAAAAAACAACATGGTTGTATGGGCACTTGAACTGTGCTTTATACGGAATGCATATCACTTTCACTCTGACGTAAAGTCGAAAGATTCTAACTGGAACCATCATTAAGTTGGGGACCATCTGTATTTAAAAAACTCCCATCGGTTCTTAAGAGTTTAAAAATCATGTGGCATCTGTAGCATAAACCCTCCTGACATTTCTTGTGGCATTTTTAGGCGAATTGAAACAGTGATAGAGACAAAAAGTCGAGTTCAGGATGAGCAGGGCTTGAGAATTGGAAGGGTGGTACCCCTCTCATCACAAGAGGCAAAGCCGGAAAAGTTGGGGTGAGACCCAGTGGCTTTCTCAACTCCCTCGTCTCTGCCTGCACCACTGTCAGCATCAGTAGTCATCATCCCTGTACGGTGAGAATTCCCAGGGCACCCACACTGAGGGTTGGCATTGGTGAATTGCTCCTGCAGACATTGCTCGTAATGGGGGACTGAGTTGTTACTTGCAAAAGAAGGTGTTTCAGAATGGAGAGCTGTCATATCCTCCGAGCCTCGAATCTCCTGGCTACATGTTCATCAAATCTCTCTTCTGTCTCTTCCCCATCACAGTTGTAATAGATAAACTTCTAGCTAGAAAGAGTGACTTAAATATACGTGTTCACAGTACATTCCGCTGTACTCAGCTTTCTGCTATTATCAGAGCGAAAATGTCAACCTTTAATGTCGGCCCCAGCTAGATCTGAATATTTAAAAGGGGCTTCTTTCTAAACCTTTTTATGTTTTGCTATTTATACCACCCCCTGCCCTAGAGATTTAGAGGAAATTATCTCCTGGTTTTGTTTTCCTTCCCTGTGAAACCCTTCCAAATCTTAGGCAGTCAGCCACTTTTTCCTGATGTTTCTTTTACATAGAGCTGCCGTTCTAACTGATGGTCACAGAGTCCTTTTCAATAACACGGAGACAAAACGCTCTGCATAGCTGATAAATTATAAGCAGGCTCCATGTGCTAGCTTGATGGATTGTTATAGTGGATGTGTGTGAGTCATGGGTGTTATTTTTGGTCAAAAGAATTGTGTGAACTTTTCTCCTCTATTTCGAGTGCTTTGAAATGTACTCCCCTTTTTTTCTGTTCCTTAAGGTGTACGTCAAGGAATTAGGCACCATATCAGAATAGTCATTTTCTAGTTTTCAAAGTCATTGTTTTGGAGGTGAGGAGGTGGAAGGACTGAAAAGAAGAGAATTGTGTGTTGACAAGTATTCCAGCCCATTAATGTAAGAGAAAATGCCAGTCACCTGCTTTAAAGCAGTGGTAACTCCCCCACCTCTCTGTACCCCTAGAGATCAAGTTGAAAGCTGCGTAGATTTACTGTGAACTCACTTGGAGGCGTTGTGATTTTAATTGACCGTTGTTTTATGGCAAATGGAGAAATGCCTGACTTTATTTCGGAAGATTTCTTTTCGGGCCAAGCTGTAGAGTAACTAATGGTTGATACTCACATCACAGGTTATCTAAATTGTTGTGTCCTAAAGCTTCTCTGTCCTCTGTCCCAAGTGTCATTGGAATCATTGATGTTTCTACTGGGTGTCTGCCTTGCTGTAGTATCCAGATACCCAGGAGCACGTCTGAATGAGTTTAATGCTTTTCAAAGTGGGGTCCCAGGACCAGTGTGAGGCTGCAAGGTTGTTTCTGGTCCATCACAAGATAAATTCAGAAATTGAGAGGACGTGTTCAGAAACTTGTACAGCAATTTGACAGCAGATTTTACGTCTGTCCAATCTAACAATAAATACGGCTTTATCTCAATGTCTTCTTTAATTTCCTTTCTTAGTAATTCATTTTTATTATATTTTTTTAAAGTATTGATCTATGATGGATTGGATAAAGAAAACTGGTGTTGCACCCCTGGCAGATTGAGTTGTACTGGTTTAGCTACGGCAGGTACATTGGTCAGCCAATGTCAGGGTCTTCCAGCCCACCCAAGATTCGAGGCATATTGATTCAAAAAGGAAAGATTAGGGAGGTTGTGGAATCTTTTGTTAAGTTTTCATTGTTGCTCTTACAGCATTTCTTTGAGCATCTCTTCCATGGTTTAAAAGAAAGCTCCTACCAGGGTGAATTTTGCTGTGTCTCCTCCAGATGGGGATGCTGAGATTCGCCTGAACGTGTGCAGGTGGCAGCCGGCTCTGCACAGAGCAAGCGCTGAGCTGCCCTCCTGCCACCTCCTGGGACAGACACTGCTGCTGCTGCGGCCTGTCCCTCCATCTGTTAGGGAAAAGATCAATAAACTAATGTCTGGGGAATATTCTGGAGTTCTGTACAGAAAAGGCAGAGGCCACCCACATGTGACACCTTGTGTAAGGAAGAAGAGCTGTGGACAGAGGAGGGGGACCAGGACAAGACGATCAAGAACTGAGTCATCTCTCAACTTCACTGCAATCCCTGGGGTCAGCCTGCTCTTGTGGCCTTGAACTATTCTCCCAAGTGGAAGTTTTGAGATGTTGCTGGGGAGAGGGAGTGAGATGGCTTGGGTTGCCTTTTCCCTACTGGGAACTCCTGGCCCAGGATATGCATGAGATTCCCTCTCTCCTTTTTCAAGTCTTGGTTTAAGTGTGGCCTTTTCCAGGGGGCTTCTGAGGCCCTTCCTCCACACACACACTTTTGCCTTTTTTTTTTTCCCTTGAGGCAGAGTTTCACTCTGTTACCCCAGGCTAGAGTACCATGGTGGCAACTTAGCTCACAGAAACTTCAAACTCCTGGGTTCAAGCAATCCTTCTGCTTCAGACTCTCCAGTGGCTGGGACTATAGGCTCAATGCCTGGATAATTTTTCTATTTTTAGTAGAGACAGGGTCTCACTCTTGCTCAGGCTGGTTTTGAACTCAATCAATCCTCCCTCCTTGGCTTCTTGGAGTGCTGGGATTATAGGTGTGAGCCACAGTGCCCAGCCCCTTTTGCCTTTTTTATTTTTCTCTGCAACATGTATTATCTATAATACTGAATCTATATATTCTATTAACCAAAAAAAAAAAAAAAAGAGGTTTATTCTGAGCCAAATGTGTGTGATTAGATCCTTAAAAATGAACACACAATACCCACCACAGTGCTCAGCAAGGGCAGGAGCACATGGCTTCAATAGGTCCTGAGATAATGTGTCCTGTAGCCAAGTTACAGTCCGATTTTCTACATGCTGGAGACAGGATTTCCACGTAAGATCATATGCAGTCCCCAGAAGGTATCCACTGGATTGGCCTGAAAAAGTGGGACATCTCCGAGAAAGAGGGGGCTTACAAGTTTTGTGTGAACTTAAGTATCCCTTGATTTGTAATTGGTTATAGAAATGAAGTTTTATCTAAAGGCTTGGAAGGTTTGAACTTATTTACCAAAACTTAAGTGATCTGTTAAGCAAATCAATGGTCTGCAGGTGTGGTTTAAGCAGAGTCTTGCACGGCCTTAGGCCTGTTAATGATTTAGTATCTTATTATAGCAAAGTAATGCCAAAAGGAATTGAGCCTGACCTCCCTTGTCCTCATAGCCAGAAACCTGCCTTTCAGGTTTTTCTGGGGCTCCCTTGGCCAACAGGGGAGTCCATTCAGTCAGCTGGGGAGCTTAATATTTTATTTTGGTTCACAGCTCTATTGTAATAGGATATAATTAATGCAGTGTCATCAATTAAATGCAAGTTTGCAAGGGCAAGTTTTTTGTATTGTTTCCTGCTGTATTTCCAGTTCTAAACCAGCACCTGGCACAGGCCAGACACTCAGTAAATATTTGTTACATAAATGAATGAATGAATATCAACAATGAAAGGGCAGGATTGCAAAGCACCAACTGTATCCAAGGAGGCCTTTGCCATATCCACACATCTCTGTTCACTGCGGGTTTCAGTTGGAGCCTGTGCGCCACTGGAAGGGCACAGTCAAGGGACATAGCCAGCTTTTAACCAGCACCTACTGTGTGCTGAGCACTGTGGTGAATATTCTGTGTTCATTTTTAAGGATCCAGTCACCTCCTGCAATATGCATTTGTAGCTCCATTTTACGGATTAAGAAACACAGTGCAGTGTGATTAGATCCTTAAAAATGAACACACAATACCCACCACAGTGCTCAGCAAGGGCAGGAGCACATGGCTTCAATAGGTCCTGAGATAATGTGTCCTGTAGCCAAGTTACAGTCCGATTTTCTACATGCTGGAGACAGTGGCAGAACTGGGATGGTCCCTTCCATCCATAAAATATCCAAGAATAGTCAGTTGGTCATAATGTCTCTTGTTTCTTTACTTTCCCACCTACAAAATGGAAATTAATTTTCCTCATCCATTACCAAATTTTTATCTTATGAGAACAAACATTACTCAATTATTACAAGATAAGAATTTTATAAATGTGGGGCTGAAAAATTATATGGAATTATTGATTAATGTTCACCAGTAAGTGAGTGGGAGATCAGGGCTTGATCAAATCCAGCCAGTGGGGGGTGAGTTTTTTCTATGCAAGACTCCGTGACGGGCACTGGTTCCAGTCTTGGTACCTGCTGTTATTTTTCCAGATCTCTCCCTAGGGTGAGACCATCACCCCTAGGCTCAGCTTATTGTCTCCCAATTGAAAAATATTTATGGTGCTTGGGAGAGGTCAGTAGAGAGGACAAAGATTCTCACCCTCCTTCGTGGAACTTACGTTTTAGGAAAGAGAGCAAGGCAGAAGATCAACACTGAGCAATAAACCATGAAGGAAATGATGTGGTATGTTAAAGGATGGCAGATGCTCTAGAAAAAAGAAAGAGTGGTGCAGGGGAAGGTGGGAAGGTTAAATCGAGTGTTCTAGAAAAGTCACCTTGCCTGCTGAGATGGCGACCTTGGAGCAAAGGATGAGGGCATGAGCCCAGGGGCTGTGTGGAGGGACAGCATTCCCATTCCAGGAGAGAGAACAGTGCCCTGGTGCTGAGACAGGATGGGCCTGGTGCTCCATATGTGGGAGGAAGGACCCAAGGAGGTGAGCGAGAGGTAGAAACAACAGGATACCCCAGCGGATGGGATATAAGAGATAAGATAAAGCGGGGAGTCCGGGATGAGCAGAGATTTGATCTTTATGTTCTTTCTCTTTTATTCCCTTTGCAGTACCTAATATAGTTTCCTATTCCTCCAAGTATTTACATTGAAATTTAGCCACTGCAGTTGGGCTAGTCCCCTATTGTCTCTGGATTTGGTTTCTTTGGCTGTAATATGAATGGAGCCCAGGACATCATCTTTAACATCCTTGTCTGACTCTTGTTGAATGATTCTTTCCCAGGAGTCGTGTTTTGACTGCTTTCTTTCCTCCCTCCTTCCTTTCCTCTTCATGTATCCACCATGAGACTTTGGAACACTTGTGGGTACGCAGGCACCGTGCAGAACAATTCACGTAGAAGCGGAGGAAGTAGAAGGCAGAGTCTCTGCCTTTCAGTTGCTTGTGGTGTCTTGTTGCTAAGGTTCCATAAGAAGCTGATAGGTCAGGTGCGACTTAGAGCAAGTTACAGTTAGCAACTTAAGAGTACAAGAAGCTGGGTGAGTGAGGGGGAATGTGAGTGGGAGTCCCTAGTGGGTAGCTAGATGGGGAGAGTTGGCAATTTCAGGTTCAAGGAACCTGGAAAAGGAGCAGGAGTATGGCAAAGGATGTGTATGCCCTGGGAAAAGGGGGCCTGAGGCTGTGAGGTGGACCTGGATTGAAAGGGCAGGCTCGTGGAGAACCGCATTGGCCAGAGAGACCCGTGTCTGGGCAGGAGGCAGAGCTTCAGGAAAGGATGACATCGTAAAGTTGGGAGCCAAAAGACGGGAATGGCTGTTTGGTACTACGTGAACTAGAATAAGGAAATAAGACGTAGGAAGACCAGCCCAGGAGACTTGAATTTCCTCTGCATCCCAATTTCAGAAATTGTTGCATATCACTGACTTTTTCTCAGGCTGCCTCCTGGAATTGTAATCAAAATCCTGGGCGTGGAAGTAGCAAAGAAAAAACTCAGCAAACAAGAGACAGGGTGTCCATAAAGTTCATGTGCAATTTAAAATAGTTTTACATTATAAATTGCACATGAACTTTATGGACACACTGTACATTTGAAGGTTGGGCGTGGGGGACCCCCCTGAACAAGAAAATAAAGCTTTTGTTATGTCGTGGGCCTACGTTTTCGGATTAGACGCTATGTCTATTTTCAACATTTTTAGTAATAAGCTCTTAAAAAGTTTTTTTTTTTGAGAAGTCAGGTAACACTCCTTCCTCCATTGCTTGTTCAAGTGGCCTCCGGAAGCCATTCTGGAAGCAAAGAACTTCCCCAAATTGAGGGTCACGGCCAATTTGATTTTCCTCCATGTCCGCGTAGTGGCACGGTCTGTACCCTTGCTACCTTCACGTATGTGTTCACCCTGATGGGCACCGGCATTGACAGGCCCCATTGCTTGTGTAACAAGCCCAGAATTCATTCGTCCCTTCGTCTCTGATTCTGAAATTAGGTTCTAATATCATGTGTCGCTCTTTCCAGGCTAATCTCGCGCAACTATTGAGAGATTCTCAGGACCGAAACAAACATCTAGGAGAAGAAATTAAAGAACTTCAGCAAAGGCTTGGAGAAGTCCAGGGTGACAATAAGGTAGGGGAATATTTAAAGGTAAAAATCTCCTCTGCGTAAATTTGCCTTGAAGGTTTATGTACATACAGTATGTCAGAAAACTAGAACACAGCATGTGTTATAGATGTTCGGATTTATAGTGAAAATTCTCAGTTTAACATTTCTTATTTTTACTACAGTCCCTCTGTGTGTGTGTGTGTGTATGCGTGTGCATATGTGTGTGTTTCTAGATGGCTCTACAATGTCATCGCAGCCCATTGTAGGAGTTTCATTATGTTCAGCTTGGTGTGGATAATATTGTGGTTGAAGGCAAAATAAAACACAACTGCGATCCTCTCCCCCTTCTACACAAATAATGGATTTGTGGCTCAGATGATTTGGAATTATTCACATTTGGTTTTGAATTTTAAGTAGTCATCCTACTAATTATGCACACATAACCAATTTATTTTATTGCTAAATTTGGCAATTTGTATGGAACATTGCTCAAAATCTACTGCTCGGTATTAATCAAACTCCCCTGTTGGCAACGTTAATTATAAAATATGAACTCATAAACTCCATACTATAAATGTGTGCGCTCTCTCTCCCAGCTGAAACTATGAACAAAAGTACAATTGAGAAAGGAAAGAAAGACTACCGATGTTTAGTTCTGTCCCCCCAAATAATTTCCCATTTTGCTAAGATCGATTCATTTTCAATTCCTTGCCATAGACAGCGTTTGCAACAGAGATGGAGCTGGAGTTTGACTCAGGAAAACTATTTTGTGTATATGTGTGTCGAAGGGGGACTTTTGGGGGAAATGTTTTTGATATGTTACCAAATTCTTTGACAAATGATGGTGATTTTCATTATTGCTGAGAGTTATTGGTTATTAGAAGATGCCATCTTAAAATATATGCGCTCTTTGAAAAATGCACAGAATTGACATGTACCCTTGCAATATACACCATAAGTGAAGTCCCACCAATTACGCTCCCTCCACCCAACATGTCAAATCTATTAAGAATAGAGTATAAATGTCTTAACACAATAATTAAGTCAGTGACGTGAAGGCTGTATTAACCAGTTTTATGTAAGCATTCCAAATTGTATATAAAATCAGCACATTGTACTCCATAAATGCATTAACATATACAGTTATGATTTAATAAAAAATTAAAAAAAAAAAAAAGAAAATGCGCAGGATTGTCCGTGTTTTCCAGAGAACTCTTCCATGCACAAGAGAGGACTGTGCATACTGCTGAATCCAGAAGCCCAGTCACAGGGCACATACTTATCTGGGAAACCTCCTTTACTGAGCTTTTTCTCCAATTAATCTGCCATATATCTTTTTTTTAACGTTTTAGATTTAACATAAATTTGAAAAATTAAGCTCTAGCATTCCCAGTCATGAAATAGAGGGTGGAGAGAAGGCCAGGAGAGGTTCTAATTAGCAGAGGACACGCTAATTGGCTCGTGTGGTTTTCTGCATCAGTAGCAGGATGTAAGCTCTTTAACCTAGGTGTTTGGTCAGTAATTAAAGGCCAGACCTTCCTAGTCACTTCCTCAAATGATAACAGCAGGGCAGCGTTCTTTATTCTAAAGAATAAAATGAAATGTGTGCCATAGTTTTTCTTTAAGCCCATAAAAATACTAGAGGAATTTTGGAGACATTATAACCCACAAAATACTGAAACATTTTGAAATGTGATTTTGGGATCCGTGGTTCTTCTTGACTGATACATTTTTTTCCTATATTATTTTCTGTTTTTCTTTTCTGAGCTAACTTCCCCCCCCACTCCCCCAAGTTTCCTAAATACACTTTTAGTCACATTTAATTTCTTTGCCTTTGCAGACATGAGAATTTTCAGAGTTGATGTTTGACGTTGCTATTTCACAGGAAGAGCTATCGATATGATATTGAGAGCATGTGTGAGTGTGTGAGTGAATGAGTGTGCAAGTGAGTGCAAGTATGCATGTGTGAGTGTGCGGGTAAGTGTGTGAGTGTGCGTGTGCATGTGTGCACGTTTGCATGTGTAACACTAAGCACAGACTGGGGCCTCCCTTTGCTTTGCCGGTCTGAACTTTGTCATTTGCTTGGGCTCTGAGTCTTTCTTCCGGTAACTGTATACATTTATCAAACTTCGTTTTCTTATCCAAGGTTTTGAATTTAGTGACTCATATTCACGGCCATAAAGCAATTTGCCTGCCAAAAGGTGCAGGGAGGATGTTCTGATGTTTAGCAGAATCCCCTTCTCAGTATCTGGCCTGAAGAGACTAACCTCAGCGAGCCCCGGAGGTTCCATTTATTCCCATTTGCATCCGAAGTTATCCCAGTTTATTTTCAGGCCTATGTGAGTCACAGCCATCCTCCCCCTCCTCAACATTAAGGCCAGATTACTCATCTGATAATGGCAAGGCTCCTTGAGAAACTCAGAAGCCCCTATTCAAAGGTAGCTGTGACTGAGTGGTAGAGAATGTGTTAACACTTCGGGGTTCGGTTTGGTTTTTAATAGACAGTGGCTTCCCTAAGTTGCCCAGGCTGATCTCCATCTCCTGGCGTCAAGCGATCCTCCTGCTTCAGCCTCCTGCGTAGCTGGTACTGCGGGCTTATGCCACTTCACGCATCTTGTTTTGCCTTTTTTTTTTTTTTGAGTCATGTCACTTGCTGGTCCAGTTTACCTCTTTGTCACGGTACTAGCTTCCAGGATCTGTCCCTATGCGTTCCTCCACAATCCTTGCCACTAGTCATACTTGAGCCCTAGAGTGCTAGTTTCAGCCCCTTTGCAGTATCATCCTGTCTGGTGCCTCAGGACCTTTGCACTGGCTATTTGCTCAACTTAGACTTATTCCGCTTCCCTTCCTCGGCAAGCTCCTGCTCATCTTTCAGGCCAAAACGCAAACGTAGCTTCTCCATGTCTCAGGTGTCAGTGCTATGCCTCCTGCAACGCCCTGCTCTGCCCCCACTCACATCTTTGTGGCTGCCCCAGCCCCACGGGTAAGCCCTTTGCAGGCTGCATTCCTGACTATATCCTAAAATTAACGTCCTTAGCTCCCAATGCATAGATATTATTTAATCCTTATGGAAGGAACAGAATGAAATAAAGGAATGTGTGAATAAAGGGGATGGAAAGAAGAGGGAAAGGATTCAAGAAAGAGGAAGAGAAAAGGAAAAAGGCGTAAACACAAGGGCCGGACTGCCACCTGGTTGTCATCAGTACCTCACTTTGTGGTGGAAGGAGCAGTTTAGAAATTTGGAGAAAAGAGCTAGAAAAGCAAACCGTTCCAACAGGGGGGAAAAAAGAAAAACAACAACCCAAGGTGTGAGACTCTGCGAAGTCCCATGCTGAGCCTTGGTGGGCAAAGGGTGAATGTCCTGCTCTTTGGCTGGTTCAAGCCAGTTAAATTCAAAATACGTACTAATCGTTGTTGTTGGATTCCAACTCTGATGCCAAACTGGAGGGCTGATGGCATCATTTGGGGAGTAACTATTAAAAGTGGAAGATTTTTGTCTCTGAGTTGCCATTGTAACTGATGACCTTTATCCATATTTTGGGAAGTCCACATTCTAGATGTTAAGTACATTTAAGAAACAAGGTGACAGGAAATTACTTGCCTTGGATATTTTAGGGTAGACTAATTTTTCCATTTGTTCAGCTAGAGCCTTGTAACCCTACGTGCCATAAAGCATTTCCAAACAGCCTCTTGAAAGATTTGTTGCCGCCCTGACTTCCAAGCAATTTAGCGCTCACATGGGGTGGGGGCCAGGATCCTGGTAATCAGTCACCTGTTGCCATCTCTCTGTACAGTGCCCAGGAATTTCTTGGGCTCCAAGACTAACATAAATCCCCAAGACAAAACCAGGTGAGAGATGTGAAAGGAAAACCTACTAGATGTCCTCCCTTCCTTAAAAACTACAGTTCTTAAAGGTTACCGAGGAAACCTCTGGGGAAGGGAGGGTTCACCATGACGCAGGTCAGGCTGGAAGAGCTTTGCACATTGCCCTGGGCTGTCAGCCTATGAGGAATAAGGACCGATTGCATGGAAAGATTGGGACATTGCTGAGGCCTAATCTCTGAAAAAGAGCCTGTGGAAACAGCTTTGCTCCCCTGTGCTGCCCCCGAGGTCTGCTGCTTCCTCTTCTGGGCACTAAGGGGAGACTCAGGGACAGGGGATCAGGAGGAGAAAAGGGGTCTCAGAGAGGAAAAAGGTCTCTTAGAATTTAAGGATTAGTAAGTCTACCAACAAAAACTAGCAGGGGACATTTGAATCACAGGGAGAGCAGTCCTCCCTTATATGCAGGGGTACCACCCGAGACCTCCATAGATGCCTGAAAACGAGGATAGAACTGCGCTCAGTTGCTGTCAGGCGGGGCACACTTCTGTTCCAGGCTTCGCCCACACAGGGAAAGCCTTTTCCATCTTAACTAAGCACTTCTCACGCGCTAGGGCCATAACTTTTGTCATTTGGTATGTGACAGCAAAACTAGCGCAGATTTCTTTTTCCTTTACAATTTCACGGATAGAAGATTCATTCTTACCACAGATTCTTAGCAACCTCAGCATAGGATTTTTTTTCTTTTCCTTATTAAGTCAAGAACTTTTACCTTTTCACTTAAAGGAAGCACTTTATGGCTTCCCTTTGGCATATTCAACTTGCCAGCTTCACAACTCTGGTACTTTGAGGCCATTATTAAGTATGATAAGTGTCCCATGGACCCCTGTCATGCAATGCCACATAGCTGATCTGAAGAGCAAGAAGGCTACTGAGGGGCTAAGCGCAGGTGGCAGAGACAGTGTGAGACCCTGGGCAAAGGGATTCCCGGCCTGGAGGCATGGTCGGAATGATGCAAGATTGCATCCCGCTACCCAGGATGGCACGCAGTGTAACACTTAGGAATTTTTATTTTTTAATTGTTGGGAATTCATTGAGGGTATAAAGAACCAGGTTACATGGATTGCATTTGTTAGGTCAAGTCCCTCTTATGATTATGTCCTGCTCCCTAAAGTGTGACATCCCCCCTCCCTCCTTCCCTCTACCCTTCTTCTCTCCCCACCGTGTACTAGGTCATTAATTGTCCTCATATCAGAATTGAGTACATAGGATTCTTGCTTCTCCATTCTTGTGATGGTTTACTAGGAATAATGTCTTCCACTTCCATCCAGGTTAATACAAAAGATGTAAAGTCTCCATCTTTTTAAATGGCTGAATCTTAGTCCATGGTATACATATACCACAGCTTGTTAATCCATTCCTGGGTTGGTGGGCATTGAGGCTGTTTCCACATTTTGGTGATTGTAAATTGCGCTGTGAACCAGAGAAGATTGTCCCTATCGCCACTACTATTCAACATAGTACTAGAAGTTCTAGTCAATGCAATCAGGGAAGAGAAGGAAATAATGGGAGAAGCGGAGGCCAAACTCTCCCTCTTTGCTGACAATGTGATCTTATACTTAGAGAACCCCAAAGACTCAACCACAAGACATCTGGAAGTGATCAAAAAACACAGTAATGTCTCAGGATATAAAATCAGTGTCCACAAGTCAGTAGCCTTTGTAAACACCAATAACAGCCAAGATGAGAAGCTAATTAAGGACACAATCCTCTTCACACTAGCTTCAAAGAAAATGAAATACCTAGGAATATACCTAACAAAAGAGGTAAAGGACCTCTATAAAGAAAATTATGAAACCCTAAGAAAAGAAATACAAATTGTTTATTTCTGGAATTTTTCATTTGATGTTTTTAGAGTGTGGATGACCGTGGGTGACTAAAACCAAGGATCAGGAAGGATTGCTGTGCCCAGAAGTGTGCTGGAGAACCAGCTCTCTGAAGGAAGCCTGGCTTAATGCGCTTTGCTATGGTATATATGACACCAAGACAAATATCAGGCTGCCACAGGGGAGTCACTGAACTTGGAAAGATTTGCCCTCTAGGAAGAGCCGGAGCCTGCCTGTGACTACAAAGTGGAGTGGTGTATTGGAAATTGTTGGACCCAGGTTTATGTTCTAGCTCCACCTTGAGGCCTTGGCAAGTCCATTTTCTCTCTAGGCCTCAGTTTCCTCATCTGTAAAACGGCAGTAATGATACTTCACATAGGCTTGCTGTCAGGTCTCACTGTTATTCACCAACACATAGTCATGGGCTTACTGTGTGCTCATTACAGTTCTAGCAGCTGAGGATCCATCAAGGCTAATGAAGACGGAGTCGCTGCTGTCATGGAGCTTGTGTTGTGGTTAGGAAGATAGTAAGAAAATAAAACACACACGTAAGGTCATTAGGCAGTGGTTAGTGCTGAGAAGAGAAGAATGGAGGACAGGGAGGTTAACGGGGGGGTGTTCATGCGATATTGTGTGTAGGGGGAATTGCACAGTGCCTGGCATCCAGTAAACACTTAATAGAAGGCCGGTGTTGCTGTTATCTTTAGCACAACGTGGGTCCCTATTGACTTAGAATCCTTCTACAAGGGCTCCACCAATCTTAAGGTCTGCTTTCTGTTGATCGGCTATTTCCTGTGAACTAGGTATGTGTTTTCTAGTAGAAACAATGATCCTGGTGAGAAGCCGGCATCTGGCAGGTGGATCCCTAACTCTTGGGCTCCTAATCACCACCCTGTACTTTACCAGTATCAAGTATGATTGCCTCGGTGTGAAGCTCCTGGAGGCTTTCTTGAATTTTGCTGCGTGTCCCTCATGGAATAAGCACCTAGTAGGATACGACAGGATCAGCAACTCATGTTCCCAGTGGGACAGCTGGTGGTTGGTTTTCTTATCTGTTTGCTTTTGTTTTTCTTCGTTTTAGCGATTACTTTCAAGCGGAAGACCAGGAATGCCGTGTGATGCATTCAAAAGCCAGGGAGTTCAGGGTAGACAGTGCTCTTACCAATGTGATTTGTTCCTATCTCTTGGCCTTTGCTGGCAAGTTTAATTTTAGCTGTGGTAATATTGCATAAACACAGAGTTTTGCCTTTAATACGGAGCTTTATGTTACACCAGCTGATGGTCTTTAAGTGCCTCCATTTTATCCAGTGTTGGCGCTATAAAATAATAGAGCCCTTCTGTGAACACACCTCTATTGACAGGGGACTTTTGGATGGAATCAGCGAGCAAACCAATTAAGTTAAAGCTATAAGCCATTAAAAATAGACCAATGAGTGTGCGGGTGTCTAATTGAAGTTTACTCTGTTTTTTAAAAAAGAGTGCTCAGCTGTGGATGTTTGTAATGGTCCAGGATGTGGGATCAGAGAGCTCTTTGTAAGCTGTTCCACTTTATGCTTCAGAGGGAGCAGAGAGATGTCCTAGCCCATTGGAAACCCCAGTGAAGATGGCACGCTAATGAAAAGCACTCACCTTAAGGCATTACAAAAATTAATTACAAAGAATTACAATGAGTGAGAAGGGCCCTTTACCCCTCCGGCCCCATCATGTCTTATTCTAACTGGGATCTTGATTTTGAACTATAACCAATGCTCAGCTAGTCCCGCAAACAGCCAGACTGTTCAGCAGTCTCAAATGTTTTGTCAAGTGAGTTAGATTAATTTGGTCTTTAGAGACGTTGTTTGAGCCTGTTCTGGTTTGTATGAGTTTGTAGCCTGGGTAGATAGACCCTGTGACCAAAACAGCATAGTTTGAGATATTCATCTCATAGACTGTGTATCATAATTACCCATCTTAATAGAGAATTGGTTCTGAAAGATATTTCTGCTCAGGACTTATAGTACACCATCTCCAAATTACACACTACAAGAGAAAGAAATCAAAACTTCTTTAAAACGGTATGATAGGATGCTATAAAGACCATGGCTTTGGGAGCCAGGTGTCTGAAAGCAAGTCAGGGTCTTCCCAGCTGTGTGATCTGGGGCCCGTTGCATGACTTCTGTGTGCCTCGGCTGTCCTCAGCTGTGCAGGGAAGCAGAACTCTCCTGGTGGCGGGTGGCGCGATTCATTTCATTCGGTGCATCCTTTGTTGAGGACTGACCAGTCCGGCGGTAGCACAGTAGATAAAACCAGGGAATCCCTGCTGTCTGGTGCTTCCATTCTAGTAAGCAGACAAGCTGATACCTTGCACGGATTCTGAGATGCACCATTTTTTACGTGTGTGCATCTGATGGAGTTAACGGCATCATGCAGTTACAATCGGCACGTTCTATTCTTTTTAGAGGTGCAGCATGGTGGGTTGTAACGTTGATGGAAATTTATATTTGATGAAATGCAGTCAGTGTAAAATGTCAGGAGGCGATAAGTGCTTAGTAAAAAATTCAAGCAGGAGAGAGGGCTACAGAGTACAGAAGGAGGTGGGGGCGGGGTGGTGTTGTTTATATAAGGTGGTCAGGGAAAGTCTTTTGCTACTATGGACAGTACAGAGACCTACAGGATGGGTCAGGTGTGGGGGAGGCTAGGGAGGCATGAAGGAGAAAGACCCCGAGGCAGGAGTGAGCTTGGGTGTTAGGAGCTCTGGGGGGCTGCTCCTTCTGCTAGGATTAAATACAGAAAGCTCTATAGAATACTTAGGCCAGAGCACATTCTGGAGCGGGAGCCCCTGTTCAGGAATTGTCTCAAATCAGGACACTGAATCCCATAAATGCATCAATGTACACAGTTATGATTTAATAAAAAAAAAAAGTTATTTTCATTTCATGGTTTTCTATTCGGTTCCAGATGTCTATGTCCCTATTTTTGTGCCAGTATCATTCTGTTTTGATCACTATGGCCTTGTAGTACAGTCTAAAGTCTGGTAGGATCTACAGAGAACTCAAATTAATCAACATAAAAAAAGCCAACAATCCCTTATATCAATGGGCAAGAGAGATGAATAAAACCTTCTCTAAAGAAGATAGATGAATGGCTAACAAACCTATGCAAAAAT
>CAUYPK010076632.1:0-18622 GCA_963574355.1 Loris lydekkerianus
TGCCTGCACTTTCTTCTAGTATTTTTATAGTTTCATGTCTTAAGTTTAAATATTTTATCCAGTGAGGGTCTATTAATTAATGGTGAAAGGTGTGGGTCCAGTTTCAATCTTCTACAGGTCGCCAGCCAGTTCACCCAGCAACATTTGTTCAATAGGGATCCTTTTCCCCACTGAATGTTTTTAATTGGCTTGTTAAAGATCAAATAACGGAAAGTAGCTGTGTTCATCTCTTGATTCTCCATTCTGTTCCATATATCTGCTTCTCTGTTTTTGTGCCAGTGCCATTCTGTTTTGATCACTATTGATTTATAGTACAGTCTCAGGTCTGGTAGCATGATTTCTCTTGTTTTGTTTTTATTTCTGAGTAATGTCTTGGCTATTCAAGTTTTTTTCTGATTCCATATAAAATAAAGTATTATTTTTTCAAGATCTTTAAAGTATGACAGTAAAGCTTTTATATGGATTGCATTAAAATTATATATTGCTTTGGGTAGTATGGACATTTTAACAATGTTGATTCTTCCCAGCCATGAGCATGGTATGTTTTCCATTTGTTGACATTTACAGCTATTTCTTTTCTTAGAATTTCGTAGTTCTCTTTATAGAGATCTTTCATGTCCTTTGTTAAATAATCTCCCAAATATTTCATCTTTTTTGGCATTACTGTGAACTGAATAGAGTCCTTGACTATTTTTTTCAGCTTGACTATTGTTGGTATATATTAAGGCTACCAATTTATGAATGTTGATTTTGTAATCTGAGATGCTGATGGATTCCTTGATCACTTCTAAGAATTTTGTAGTAGAATCCCTGGTGTATTGAACATATACAATCATATCATCTGCGAAGAGGGAAAGTTTGATCTCTTCTGACTTTATATGAATATGCTTGATTGCCTTTTCTTCCCAAATTGCAATGGCCAAAACTTCCATTACAATGTTAAAGGGCAGTGGAGATAATGGGCAACCTTGTCTGGTTCCTGAACTGAGTGGAAATGATTTCAATTTAACTCCATTCAATACAATATTGGCTGTGGGTTTGCTATAGATAGCCTCTACCAGTTTAAGAAATGTCCCTTTTATACCAATTTTCTTAAGTGTTCTGATCATGAAGGGATGCTGGATATTATCAAAAGTTTTTCTGCATCATTTGAGAGAATCATATGGTCTTTGTTTTTTAATTTGTTTATGTGCTGAATTATATTTATAGATTTATGTATATTAAGCCAGCCTTGAGACCCTGGGATAAAACCGACTTGGTTATGATGTATAATTTGTTTGATGTGTTGCTAGATTCTGTTAGTTAGGATCTTGTTGAATATTTGTGCATCAATATTTATTAGTAATATTGGTCTATAATTTTCTTTTCTTGTTGGGTCTTTTCCTGGTTTGGGGATCAGGGTGATGTTTGCTTCATAGAACGTGTTGGGTAGTGTTCCTTCTTTTTCTACATTTTGAAACAGGTTGAGTAATATGGGTACTAATTCCTCTTTAAAGGTTTGGTAGAATTCTGATGTGAAGCCATCTTGTCCTGGGCTTTTCTTTTTTGAAAGATTTTGTATGGTTGATGCTCTTTCAGAATTTGATATGGGCCTGTTCAACATTTCCACTTGTTTCTGACTAAGTCTTGGAAGGTGATATGCTTCCAAGTATTGGTCAATTTCCTTCAGATTTTCATATTTCTGAGAATAAAGTTTCTTGTAATATTCATTAAGTATTT
The DNA here is from genome assembly GCA_963574355.1 of Loris lydekkerianus. Taxonomy (NCBI): domain Eukaryota; kingdom Metazoa; phylum Chordata; class Mammalia; order Primates; family Lorisidae; genus Loris; species Loris lydekkerianus. The sequence continues at coordinate 1,720 of CAUYPK010076632.1, forward strand.
TTTGAATTTCTGAGGAGTCTGTTGTTATTTCGTCTTTGTCATTTCTGATTGATGAGATTAGAGATGTACTCTTTTTTTCCTGGTTAGGTTATCCAAAGGTTTATCTATTTTATTGACCTTTTCAAAAAACCGACTTTTTGATTTATTGTTCTGTTATATAATCCTTTTGTTTTCAATTTATTTAAATCTGCTCTAATTTTGGTTATTTCTTTTCTTCTACTGTGTTTTGGGTTGGAATGTTCTTCCTTTTCCAGTTGCTTGAGATGTCTCATGAAGTTGTTAACTTCCTCTCTTTCCATTCTCTCGAGGAAGGATTTTAGTGCTATAAATTTCCCTCTCAGAAAGTATCACAGAGATTCTAATAATTCATGTCTTCATTGTCATTTTGTTCCAAAAATTTTGTAATTTCCTTCTTAATTTCGTCTATAACCCAGCTATTACTCATCATAAGATTATTTAACTTCCAAGTTTTTGTATGAGTATTCATATTCCTCTTGTTACTGTGTTCAACTTTTATTCCATTATGGTCTGAGAAGATTCAAGGATTAATTTCTATTCCTTTAAATTATCTGAGGTTAGACTTGTGACCTAAGATGTGCTCAATTTTGGAGTATGCTGTGTGGGCTGATGAGAAGAGTGTGTTTTCCATTTTTTTGGGATGAAATGTTCTGTAGATGTCTGCTAAATCCAAATTTTGGATGGTTCAGTTAAATCTAGAATTTCTTTGCTCAGCTTCTTATTGGAGGATCTATCCAACACAGCCAAAGGAGTGTTAAAACCTCTGACTGTTATGGAACTGGAGGAAATCAATTTGCTCATGTCTGTTAGAGTTTCTGTTATAAATTGAGATGCATTCTGGTTGGGTGCATAAATATTAGTAATTGAAATCTGATCATATTGAGTATTATCCTTAACAAATATGAAGTGACCATTCTTATCCTTCCTTACTTTTGTTTATTTAAAGCCTATTGTGTCTGCAAATAGAATTGCAACACCTGCTTTTTTCTGATTACCATTTGTCTGAAATATAGATGACCACCCCTTTACCCTGAGTCTATATTTATCTTTTAAGGTAAGATGAGATACTTGTATGCAGCAGATATCTGGCCTGAGTTTTTGTATCCAGTAAGCCAGCCTGTTCCTCTTTAGAGGACAATTTAGACCATTGATATTAATGGAGAATAATGATAAGCCTTGTAGAGTTCTGAGTATCGAGTTTTTTGAAAGTCAAGTGGACTTTTTTAATCTCTTCGCCATTGTGGAAGTTGGAGTTTGATCAAAAGTTTCTGAGTGAGTTTACTTTTGTGGTAGAGGGTTGTACTGGTCATTATAGAGGCTAAGTCTGAGAATATCCTGAAGAGCTGGTTTAATTATGGCAAATTTCTTCAACATGTGAATGTTGTTAAAACATTTAATTTCTCCATCATAAATGAAACTAAGTTTAGCTGGATACAGAATCCTGGGTTGAAAGTTATTTTGTGTTAGGAGATTAAAAGTCGATGACCACCCTCTTCTGGCTTGAAAAGTTTCAGCAGAGAGATCTCCAGTCATTCTAATATTCTTCCCTTTTAGGTTATAGTTTTCTTATGTCTGGCTGCTTTCAAAATTTTCTCCTTTATATTAACTTTAGTGAAGTTAATTATGATGTGCCTGGGGGATGTCTAATTCAGGTTGAGTTGTGTTGGGGTTCTGAAACTCTGCTATCTGAATTTCAGAATCTCTTGTCATGTCTGGAAAATTTTCTTTCACAATTTCACAGAGAAGAGCCTCTGTGCCTTGTGAAGCCATTTCTTCACTTTCAGGGATTCCTATGAGGCAAGTATTAGTTTTCTTTGAATTATTCCAGAGCTTTCTGAGGGCAAGACATGATTACAAGAGGGACTTTACCTAACAATTGCAATCAGTGTAACCTGGCTTATTATACCCTCAATGAATCCCCAACAATAAAAAAAATAAATAAAAAATAAAATTAAATTAAAAAAAGGATGAGGCCTCTACCTGAAGCCTTGCCCCTTACTGTATACCAAGTATCCTTACCATAAGGAAGCACTGTCATTCATTTCTTCTTGTCTGGAAGAAATCAGTAGTATTTTCTAATATATTGAGCTCTGATCTGTACAGCCTCTTCTGGAGGGAATTTTCCTTGACACATTTGAATAAATGTATGAATAGAAAAAAAATAATAATAATGGGAAGGTAAAGGGGAGTTAACGGGACCTGACTAGCATAAGCAAGTGTCACCCAGGCTGCACAATCTAAGGAAGTGCTTCTCTTCCCTCACTTCAGTCCGTCCCTGTCCTGAAAGCTAGGCTCACCCATTTCAGAGGGGTGAGCTGAGCACCGGCTTCCCCAGGAACACTGGGAAGGTGCTTCAGGTTCCTATGCACTCTCTGAATACGGAGACTGCATAGACTGCAGGCCTCACTGGGCCCCTCTAGCCCCCAGCTTTCACCTTCCCAGGCTTGTGAACCCCCAATAACCCCTCCCAAGCCTGAATTCCTCTTTTTTTCTCCTCTCCTACCCTGATTCTATCAGGATTCCAGGGGAAACCTGCAACCCAACCCCACCTGCCCCTAATGGTTCTACCTTCAGACCCCTCTTTGAAGGCAGATGGGGGCAGCATTTAAAGACTCGGCCTGTTGATTCTGTGAGGCCAGGACAGAAATCATGAGAGTGCCTCACATCACAAACATGCAGCACGCAGCTCTGACCAGCACAGAAGCCTACAGCTCCTTTCTATCTTCACTAGGCCTTGAACCCCAAACACAGGGCATGCTTTCCTGGGACATGAGCTCACCACCTTCCCACACAGCCTGGTCCACAAAGCCCAGATCCATCTCTTTCACTTGCCCTTCCCTAAGCATCATTGTGTGCCATCCTGAGCCAGATGCAGGGGTACAGGTGCACAAGGCTTATCCCCATGGAGTTGATGTGCATGCAGGTGGTGAAGAGGACCACGAAGAAACTGAGGCAAGGTAAAGAAAGTGTGAGGGGCCATTGTAGACAAAGGGGTCAGGGCAGGCCTGTCTGAGGAGGTGACATCTGAGTGGAAGCCAGAACGAAATAAGGGAGGAGGCCAGAAGAGAGGACTGAAGAAATAGTATGTGCAAAGGTGGCACAAGCATGTGTTTATGGAACAGCAAGGAAGCCAAAGTGACTGGGGCAGAGGGAGTGAGGGGGCTGGAGGTCAGGGAGGCAGCCGCGGAGCTGGAATTCCAGACCAGGTTAGTCTGTCACTTAAGCTAAGGACCCTGATTCTCCAGGGCATGGGTGGAAAGGGATTTGCAAGCTGACCCATGCAATGCAGATCACAAAGTGTGCACTGTTGAGAGGGTCAATGTTGTAAGTGGTGCTGTGGCAGCAACACATAGGAAGACAGTGCCTTAGCGGCTCCCCAGAGCACACCCCCACCCCTACCTGCCTAATGGAAGCTGCAGGATGGGTGGGCACCTGGCTCCAAGTGCCAGGTTGCATCATGCCTGCTGTCCTGATACCACATAGTACCTCCTTCATCCTCCTGATAACTCAGGTCATCAGGTTCTGGTGTCCTTAGCTGGTCATGTATGCAGCAGGGCACAGACTGCCCTTTGTGCACTCACGGCTACCCCAGGGGAACTGTGTGTGCCAAATCTTCCCAGAATGGGATGGGCTGATGGCTGGAGCCCCAGGCATATCTGAGCATGGCTCTCCTGATGGATGAGGAAATTAAGGCTCAGAGAGAAGCCATATGCCTAAAGTCCCACAGCTGCCAAGGGTAGAATCTGGGACTCAAACTCAGTTCTGATGACCCTAGAACTCAGTCTTCAGCTCCAGCCTGCCAGGCAGGAGTGAGCCCCAAATGCAGCCTGGCTCTGCCCTTGCCAACTGTTGTCACTTGTCACAGCTCAGTTAGGAGACAACATAGGGCTCTTTAAGTCTCAGCTCTGGCACTGTCTTCTCCCTGAGTCCTTCCTAACCACCCCTGCCCCCCCAACCCCCAAGGCCCGTTCCACCTCCCTTGCCAAATCAAAGGCCTGGAAGGGCCGAGGCATGAATTAGCTCTGTGACCCCAGCCTCACACAGACAGCCACCGCAATCTCAGTCCCACTCACCATGTCTGGCTTTTCTTGTCTGCTTTCTGAACATATCATGGTATTTAATGCTCAAGCTGTTCCCTCTGCCAGAAATGCCCTTTCTTTCCACTGTCATTTGTCCACCTGGCACAGTCCTATTCTTAACTCAAAATTTGCTCTGATGAGCCCCCTGGTTGCTTCCCTCCTCTGTGCCACTCCACACACCTGACCACACTGTCCTGGGCAATGGGAAATTTCAGTTACACTTCCTCGTGCTATATCACTCTAAACAGAACTGCAAGATGGACATTACTTATACAAGATACTAGTCAGCACCAATTCAGACACTTTGAGTTGCAGGCCCGGAATGCACACTTATCATTCTAGCAGCTGGAAAACATCCTTGGGCCCAATGCAGTGGCAATTCTGGGGGCAGTCACCTGCCACTGGGCAATTGTTCACAGTCTAAATAGCAGTGCTGTGCATTTCTTCATATAGATTATATGTATTTCTCCCTTTGGAGTTGTTTCCCTGCAGCTTGTTTTAAAATTGAAGTAAAGGCAGCAAGATGTTTTTTTAGAGCTGCCAGCTGCTCTCAGGGAAAGATAAGCCCCTTTACAAGCTCTCCCATAATGTAATCCCTTTCCTCACAGCATCACCAGCACTGGGTTTTATGGCTTTTACATACTTTTGGTTGCTTTGCTTAGTCAAGGCTGTGACTGGAAACTTGCAGACACTTTCATTTGCACTTCCAAGGCTGACTTCTCAGGGTCAAAGGGCACATCCACCATGGCCAGCCATTCAGAAATACCCAGCACACTCTGCCCCTCCTCCCCTAACAAGAAAGGGTATTTCCTCAGTAGATTCTTCCTCACAGGTCTCTCTGCTTATTCACCCATTTCAGCTGCCACTGGGCCTGGGCCACTGCAGGCTGAGGGGGTGGGGGAGGAGCAGGGGGGAGTGGGGGAGGGGTTGTGAGGGAGTCACCTGTCCTTGTCTGCAAGATGGGTAAGGAAGTGACAATGGCATTGCTATGGTCCTTTCCAGCTCTAGTCTCTTATCTTTAATGGAAGCTAAAGACATTGTGCTTGTTTCCTGTGGTGGGGTGGGAGGGCTCCCCATCAACCTGGTTCAGCCCTACCTTGTCTCACACAGAGACCCAGAATGCTCAGAACTTAGGACCAAAGCCTGGAATATCCTAGAAACTTCTAGCACAGGCTTCTCAGATAATCACTGCTAATATATGTTGAACTAAACATATCAGTTGCCAGGTACTAGTTAAGTGCTCTAAATGGTGATAATAATAAAACTAACTGGCATTGGTTCAACAATTACTATCTGCATGTACTGCTTAAATCTTCACCCTAATTAGTTTATTTGATCCCCACAACTCTACAAAACTGGTTCTGGTATTGTTCCTATTATACTGACGAGAACATGAAGGTCAGGGAGGCCAAGCTTCTTATCCAAGGTCATGCAACAGGGCTAAATGTGAAGGCTCCTGGGCCCCAGCCTTCTAGTACAGGGAGCACTGGGATCCCAAAGTCCTGGTAGGGGCAGCCAGGAGAGGCAAGGCTCCCTTGGTGAAGCTGGAGTAGGGGTGGGAGTCAACTGGCATGGGAGCTTAAACAGGGTTTCAAGTCAGAGTAGGTCTCTCCAGGCCATAAATTCTCCTGAGTAGGATGAACCCCAGTCCTATCTCAGTTCCCACAAGTCCTAGTGGGGAACCCACACATGGAGCCAGCCTCAAAGACTCCCTTCCCTGGACCCTCCCCTATATGACCACCTCTATGAAGCACATGGCAAGTGGGTCCCACATTTGGGCAGCCTTAGTCAGTTCCCGGAGTCAAAGGGCACATCCACAGGACCTGTGGCTGGCAGGAGACAAGGCCAGAGACACCTCTTCCATCCACCACAGCAATTCCAACCTGGGCTACTCCTGTAAGTGGGGAACATCCAGATCACAGGCCTGTGCCTCACAGTAACCCCTGCCTGGAGCTGACCAGTTCACTCAGGATGTTTGTGTCCAGCTAGGTGATTGTCAGACAGGAGGTAACTCCTATCTATCTGCCAATGCCTCACTGGACCCACTCCCAGCAACCTCCTTCCCATAACCCAGCACCGTCCCCTCACACACTAAGTAGGGCTAAACCCCTACTGGGGTCAGAGGCAGCAAATCTTACAGCTCCCAATTCTTGCTTTTCAGGGGAAGATTCCTGCAGTTTAAGAGGGCAGGGTACTTTCCTTAGGAGAACAGCAATTCAAGACCACATTGGGAGGGCTTTCTGCTGCCCTAAGGTTGAACAGACTGGATATCAAAAGGCAGAAAAAGGGACAGGAAGGGGAACACATCTGATAGGTTCCTCTGTGACCCCACTCCTGGTGGGTAGAGCAGGACAGAGCAGGCTGTGCCTACGAAGTGGGTTCTGGATGAATGGGCAATGTCAAAGGATGGGCACGTCTGGCAACCTTGCAAGTGTTGAATTTCACACTGAAATAAAAGAACTTTATCTTTAGGGGGGAGGGAAACTGATGGTTTGAGACCTGGGGAGTTATGTGCTGAGAGCTGGGCAGTAACCAGCCTACAGCTGTGTCTTCTAAGGACTGCTCATGCTTGGGGAGATTAGGAAGAGAACTGAGGCATAAGGCATCCTGGTGAGAAGTGTGGGGTGGCAGATGGGCCCCCAATGTGTTCTTTCCATCTGGGCTGGCCAGCCAAACACAGACTGGAAGCAAGGTCCCACATAACTGAGCTGGGAGAAGTACCACTCAAAGCAAGGTGGGGCTGGCAGAGAGAAGGTAAAGTGAGGTCCCGGAGGGCTTCTGAGAAACAACCTCTGACCAGGGCTTGGAAGACGTCTGTGATCCAGTAGAGAAAGAGCAAATATGGAGGAATCTAGACAGAGGAAAGAGAACTCTTAACTCCCTTCCCAGAGCTCGACCAGAACTGTCTCCATTTGCCTCTTCTGTATTTATAAGCTTGTGCAAGATCTCATAAATTAATCCTCAGCAGGAAGGGGAAGACTGCCACAGGCTTAATAATAATCCCCAACATGTGTAAGGGCCACTCTCATGTTCCATCCTCTCCCCACTGCCACAAGAGATCCTGAAGCACAGAGCAAGAAAGGAAGGCCTGAGAGGAAATGGAGCTCATCAAAGACTTGGTGCAAAGGAAGGACTCAAATCCAGGGACCACTATGGCCAGGGCAGTACCTTCACCCATGGATATCGGGACTCATGGTGGCAGCTCCACCCTCAAATCCATTCACATGACAGAATTTGGCCAAGATAGGCAGCAGGAGTGGGCAGGACTTCAGGCCCTCAGCTGGCTCCTTGATACGAACTTATAGTCTCAAGACTTAAAGGCTGCCCTGGGCTAGAAGGGGAGGCAGCCACATGGCTTCTGACCCCTCTATGACTCACTCCCATGCCCCCAGCACAACCCCACATGAAGCAGACTCCCTTAACTTCACAGACCCAGGTCTAAGATCTCAGTAGTTAAGAGCTCAGGAGTAAAAACTTTAGGCTCTGGAACCCACAGCCAGGGTCTGAATCCTGGTTCTGCCATGATCTGGCTGTGTAACCATGAGCAAGTCACTTAGTCTCTCTGTTCTGTTCCACAAGGCCCTCATCTTCATCATAAGTCTGTCCATTTGGAGTTGCCACAAGGATTCAATGAGATCAACACCATTGCCTAGAACACAGTAAATGCTCAATTAGTGTTCACTATTCATGTTATGACCTTTTACCTTGGCAGCCAAAGAGAACTTAAAATACACAGCTCGAGCATAGCACACCCTGCTCCAATCCCCCATTGCCTCCCAGCCAGTCCTCATCATGGCACCTGAGGCCTGCCTTGCCCACCTCTCATCTCTTGTGCTCTTAGGGACCTGGCCTTCCCACCTCAAGTTACGTCTCTCTAGACCATATCAACCTGCCCAGAGGCTTTGTAGAGGCTTCAAAAGAAAGCTCAGCCTCTGACCAACAGAACTAACAGAGTTCCCTCCCAAAGCCTCAGCCTACAGAACTAAATGAGAAACGGGGCAAAAACTAGCCTCAGGTATCCACTGCAGCGCATTTTATGAGGAAAACACCTATATGTCCATCAACAGGGAATCAGGTAGATAAATGAGGGAATCTGATTGTTGTCTGGTATTGTCATCACACCAAATAGGTATAATCTGCTGTAAGCCAATGGTCCCTATTCTAATTTGTTAAAAATATAGATTTGTGGTTGCATGAGGCTGTGGGTAGCAATGGGGAGTACTTTTAAACAGGTATGAGAGATCTTACTGCAGTGACAAAAATATTCTACACTAGTAATGGCCATAGAGCTCCATAAATTTACTGAAAATCATTGAATAATACACTTAAAGTGGATATATTTTATAGCATGTAAATTATACTTCAATAAGGTTTTTTTTTTTAAATATTTTTAATTGTATTATTTCTTTTTGTTGTTGTTGCAGTTTTGGCCAAGGCTGGATTTGAACCCACCACCTCTGGCATATGGGGCCAGCACTCTACTCCTTGAGCCACAGGCACCACCCTTCAATAAGGTTTTTTTAAAAATGAGGGAAACATACATACACACACCAGAGGAAATAATTCCTCATATAATTAATAGGACTTATCTCTGGATGATAGGTTTAAAGATTTTATTTTCTGGCTTGGCCCTGTAGCTCAAGTGGCTAGGGCGCCAGCCACATACATCAGAGCTGGCGGGTTCGAATCCAGCCCTGGTCCACCAAACAACAATGACAACTACAACCAAAAAACAGCCAAGCGTTGTGGTGGGCACCTGTAGTCCCAGCTACTTGAGAGGCTGAGGCATGAGAATTGCTTAAGCCCAAGAGTTTGAGGTTGCTGTGAGCTGTGACACCATAGCACTCTACCCGGGGTGACAGCTTGAGACTCTGTCTCAAAAAACAAACAAATAAATAAATTTTATTTTATTATTGCTCCCCTATATTTTCTCATTTTTATACAATGAAAAAAGATGCATTACACAATTAGGGGAAAGAACAGGAAGTTTGAACACAAACTGAAAAATCCTCCACTGTAGAGGGCAAACCTTAGCCCCTATGCCAGCAAGAGTGGGCTGCTTGGTTCTCAAGAGGCCCTGATTGTCCCCTCTTTCTCACAGACTAAAGTTCAGGTCTAGTCTGGCCCCCAAAGTTCCCCTACAATGACTGTCCATCTCTGACCTATGGGTCTTGAGAGACAATGTTTCATCCATGAATCCATACGAAAAACCTAGACATACCTTTGATTCTGTTGTCCAACTCCCCTACAAAAGGAGCATTTGAATCTGTATTTTTCCAGGAAGAAACTTAGGTTCAGAGAGTGAGAGGGCTTGAGCAGGCTAGCAAAGGAAGTGAGTAGTGTCCAGGTTCAAGTCCTGACCCCAAAACCCATGTCCTCCCAGCTGGGTCATGGTGACTTTCAAGACGGTTCCCACTGGACTCAGTGCTATGGAACGAGTAGAGTCAGGGGCCTAGGGTTTGGGATTTCTGGGTTCATCACTCCAGAACGCAGTGAAGGACAATCTCTCATGCCAAGGCTTGGGGAGGCTGTTTTACAAAAGCCCCATTATCAAGATCTCTCCTCTGGGGTCCTCCCCTGCACCAGCCCCAGGAGGAAGGGGCTGAGAAAGCCCTGGGGTAGGAAGCCCTCTGGACTAATCTATAAGACTGCAAGAGGACAGGAGTGGGGGGGTCCTGTACTTTGATGTGTCTTGTCAACCCCAGGGTAGCTAGTGCCATTTCAGGCTGTGAGTCTAGGCAGCTTGTTCGTGTGATCTTAGCTTCAGTTTCCCCATCAACCATGTGTAACTTAGTGTAACTTAGACAGTGTTACTAAAACTCGTGCACAACAATCAGAGGCTAATTTGCTGGGGGGCTTTAGTTTGCCCTGTCCACTAAACGGAAGCAACAGTCCCTTGATTGGCACCTGGTGCGACTATCGGCCCCGAACCCCTTTGTATAACAGAGGGATACTTTAAAGTCAGTGTTAAGGAAGATGGCGCTGTAAGGAAGGGCTCTGGTGAGGCCTGGCCCTCACCTTCATTCCTCTCTCCGCCATCTCCCCTTCTTTGCAAGTTTCTAACTCCACAAACTCAGGCTCTACCTCAGGACCTGTGCCCCGGCCTGGCAAACATCTTCCCCCGCTAATTGCGGCGCTGACCCTTAGATCTCAGCTCAAGTCTCTGCTCAGGCCACCGGCCACTCTACCCAAAGTAGCCACATCCCTACCCCATCGTATGGTGCCGCTAAGTAACTGTTAGCCGCTGTCCTACGGATTTAGCGTTCCCAAGAAAAGGAGGAGCCTAGGTCTCTTTGTGAACCCTAAGTGCCCTAAGCGAGGTCCAGCAGTCAGCAGATGATGCCCGTCATGGACCCAGAGACCCTGACTCGAAGTGAGGAGGTGGGGGAAAGAGCGAGAGGCAACACTCTGCGCATGCGCAAGGACCCCCCGCCCTCAGCAGATCTGAACTCCCAGGCCAGAGGGAACGACCGTGAGTAACCCCGCACTGACGTCACGGAGGGGCGGGGCTTTGGCGACGCCCGGGTCTCAAACTCTACCCGCTGCTGCCACTGGGCAGGGAACTCACCCGCCAGACGGCTCAGGTCCCGGAACGCCTAGAGACTCACGTGCCCCAGCGCCAGCCTGCCAAGGGACCCCGACTCGGCGCTGCCTGGCCCGGGGAGCCCAAGACGCCAGGGTGGCTGCCGGGAGCTCGGTGCGGATCCCGGACACCGAGGGTCACAGCTTGCAGAGACGCCGGGAAGCCCCGCGCATGCATAGCACAGAGCTGGAGCCCGCGGGAAAGACAAAGACAGGGGCGCCACCTGTGTCCCGCCATTCGCGTCGCCCGGCGCGGCTTCCAGCCCAGACGGCCCTGACGCACCTTCTATGTCGGTCAGCAGCGCCGCGTCCAGATCGCAAGGTTCGGCCAGAGCCTGCTCCAAAGCCGCCTCGCTGAAAGGCTGCTCGTCCATGGTGCAGTCGCCTCCTCCGGGCGGCCCGCCGGGCCCGCCGCCGCTCACGGTCCTTCCAGGGAGTGCCGCTGCCGCTTTCGCCGCGTGCTCGCGTCCCTCCCGGACCTGGGTAGCAGCCCAACGCCTTCGAAAAGTTCCTCAGAAACTGGGTTCCCCCAGCAGCGGCTTGGCGAGGGCGGGCAGGCGGGGCGGGGCCTTTGGGAGGCCCCGCCTTACAGGGTAACCGGCCCCGCCCCACCTGGAAAGAGTCGGGGACCCCGGCTGCCCAGTCTGCAGAAAACCGGCACTCAGCCAGCACCTTGGTCAGAGTGCCCTCCAGCCGCTGCAGGAGCTTGGTCAGGCCTCGGCCCTCTGTGGGCCTCAGTTTCTCCACTACCAAAAAAGGAAGCTGAGGGAAGCCCCAGGACTGGCCCCATCCCGGAGGTCTCTGGAGTTGGGAGTGGGATCCAACAAATCTCCCAGATCCAAGTTAGGCTGTTCTAGGTCTGCTGTGTGGCCCTGGGCCAAATACATCACTGAGGCACTCTGTGCCTCAGTTTTCCTCATCTGTGACATGGGTCTAATGCTGCCTCTCCACCATCTGGCTGGGATGTTGGGGATGATATGGAGGAGACACAACCTGTGAGATCAGCTTGTCCCCTCCCTGCAAAGGAACAGGAAGATTGGCCTCCTGAGTGGAGAGTGGCTAAAGGCAAACCACATCCTCCTCACAAGTAGCCCTGCTCAAGGGTCCACCCCAGGGCTTAACCCTACTTCACCCTCCTGAAAGAGGTTGGAATTTCCCATTCTGTCTTAATCTAGTTTCCTCCCAGATCCAGTTGTAGGGACAGGAGAGAGGGGGCCAACAGACTCAATCCAGCTGTTAAAGAGGAACACAAAGCCAGTGAGGGAACACAGCAAGGTGGGGCCTCAGGGTTGTCTGACACCACAGACAGAGGGATGGAGGCCACAAGGAAGAGGCAGACTGCTTCAGACCTGGGCCAGGTTGCCCTGAATGACAGGCTGGGGCTAGGTCAGAGCAGCCAGCCTGGCCAAGGAGAGGCTTAGAAACAACTGTGGGCTCTGTGGCTTGGGGACAGAGCCAAGTGGGGTTTAGTGAGGCACACTGAAATAAACCAGAATCAACACGTAGGTATCTAAATGTGAGAAAGCAAAGAGCTCCCTGTCCCAATGAGGTAGATTGAAATAAACCAAAATCAACACTCTGCCTTCATAAAATAAGGCAGTAAGCTCCCTATCCCTAAAGGTATGCAAGCACAGAGAAGCACCCTTGGCAGAAGCAATCAAAAAAACTCAGAGGTCTGCTCCCCAGGCCTAGCCCTGGTCCTTAATAAGTCAAACTATCCAGAACAGCCTTGCTCAGATTCCCAATATAGCCTGTCTGACCACGCCCCCAGTGGGTGTAAAATTAGTGGTGCAGTTTAGAAGAGGGGTGCTGGGGGAGAGAGAAGCCACAGAGGCCCAAGTCCCTGGGGCTCAGCCTGGACACGCAGCTCTCTTTGTTTCTTTCCCAGAAGTGACTGCTGTGGAAAATTACCCAGATTACCAGGGTGATCAGAAGCCAGGAGGGTCTCCAAAGCACATCTTCCTCACAAGTGGCCCTGCTCAAGGGTCCACCCAGGGCTTTGCTCTTCTCCAGATGAACTTCTGCCAGGGAAGGCAGGAAACAGATGGCCTTTCTTCAGTGGCAGTCCCCCAAACACCACTCCCAACCCCCAGGAAGACACTGAAGAAGCCTTAGGAATCTGGGGCTTCCCGAAAATTTAAACAGCTATTCCCAGGGAGAGAAGTGAGAGTAGGAGGATGCTGGGTGAAGCCTAAAGATATTTCTTCAGAGTCAGGCAGCTGATCTGGCTTTTCACCTTCTTGCTATGTGACCTGGAACCACTTCACTTTTTGGAGTCTCAACTACTGTAAAATGGGAATAAACCTTTTTGCAGCTATCTGCAGAGCTAGGGAAGGTGTTTTGAAGTCATCATCACAACAGATTCTCTTCACTGTTTTTTGTTGTTGTTCTTTTGTTTTTTAGACATTGTCTCGCTCTGATTGTTGCCTGGGCTAGAGTGGTATGGCACAATCTAACTCACTACAACCGCCAACTCCTGGGTTCAAATGATTCTCCTGCCTCAGCCTCTGGAGTACCTGGGACCCCAGGTGGGTGGCTAATTTTTCTATTTTTAGTAGAACAGGGTCTCGATCTTGCTTAGGCTGGTCTCAAACTCCTGACTCCAAGCCATCCTCCTGCCTTATTCTCCCAGAGTTCTAGGATTATAGCCGTGAGCCGCCATGCCTGGCCCAGCCTCACTATTCTTTAAATGACTTTACCACATATGCAAAGAATATAGCTCAATAAGTATACACTTCATAACTGCAGGAGTTAAGTGAAAGAGAAAGAAAGTAAATCAAGGTCAACAGAAGACCTATAGTCCAGAAATGCTAGTTGAAACTGAAACCTGATTGAACTCCCATGAGGTATAGTCCAAAGTGGGGCGAAAGGGCTTTCCATCTTTGCTTCATGATCTGGGATTACCAGGACAAACCTCAAGGTGAGGATGGGGCTCATTTTTCAAGGGAACCTGCTTGTCTTGGCACACACAAGAAACGTGGATACAAACCCCTCTACCCTGGTATGGGTAGGAGGCGGCGGGGGGCTGGCCTGGCCAATAGTGACTCCTGCCAGCAGGTTCAGCACTGTGGGCAATCACTGGGGGCTTCGAAGTGCCAGATACTTTCCTGTACCGCCTATTAACCCATTCATTTCTCCCAAAAGCCTTAAGAGGATGGGGCTGTTACAAACTATCTCATTTTATTTACAGATGAGGAGATGAGGAAACTGAGGCAAAGGTAGGTGAAACGACTTGCCCAGGACCTCGCAGCGCTGTTACCCCTTATTTTGCCAAGGAAAGGACAGACAGAGAGGCGGCTAGGCTCCCCGAGCGGCCAGGCGGGTCAGCTGTCCCGGATAGGGGCGCCAAGCCAGACAGGCCCCGCCCACAGGGGCCTGGTGTAGCCAATGGGCGTCTGGTCCGGAATGGGGTGACGTGGCGTCAGCACGTAACTCCCGGGAGCCGGGCCCTGGGTCACGTGCGCCGCGCCAGTTCGATCCAAGGGGGCGGGGCGGGGAGGAGCTGCAGGGCGGGCTGGACGGGCCCATCCTCCAGGCCAGACACCTGGCTAGGACTGCCACCAGGTGTGCTTCTGGGAGAGGCTAACCCGGGACCTCGGTTCTGCCAACTGTGAGATAGAGATTCGCGTCTACCCCCTTGCTCCCTGAGCGTCTTAGAGACTGGGAGGCAGCTTCTGTGGGGTTCGAGTCATTTTGAGCAGGCGTTCAGCACTACCAGGGCCCTTCCCAGGCCTCTCTTCCTGCCAAGCTATGCCACCCTCAGTGCCACAAGCTCAGTGGTGGGTGGAAGGGCAGGCCCTGGGCAGGACGCCTGGGTTCTGCCACCTTCCACATTGCCTAGGAGCCTACTGAGACCCATCCCTACTCCCTGAGCCCCAGCCACCTTTCCTGGCGCTGCTTATCCTTCACTGCTGCGGGAGCTAAACTGGGACATACCCAGATTATGGCCCAGGGGCAGCTGTGGGAAGCGACAACGGGGAGCCAGGGTTCTCCTCCCCCCTTTTCCCCTCTGTGTATAATGAAATCGGATGACCGTTGACATGGATGATTCTAGTCCTGAATAAACCTTGTGCTCTGATTCCAGTCTGGCCTCTACTGTGACCTGGCAAGTCTTTTCCAGCCTTCCCTGAGGCTCCATGATCTGTTCTGCCCCCCAGACCCACTGCTGAGGGTCACAGCACAGTGGGACCTCCAGGTCATGATGGGCCCCTCAACAAACCCTCCTCAGGAGAGGTAGTTGAAGCCCAAAACCTGCCACTCAGTGAGGGCTGAGACTCACAGGCATGGAGAATGAAGAGAGGGACACCTGTTTCCTGCAGGCCTAACTGGCTGTGCTGGGGAGGCCAAGAGCAGATTGAATGAAGGTCCAGTGGGGGCAGGGAGAATCAGGATACCACAGGCATCGTCTGACCTCCACAGGCCAAATGCAGTCATAAGTTGATTATGACCGTGCCTGGTGGTTCACACCTATAATCCTACCACTTGGGAGGCTGAGGCAGGTGGATTGCCTGAGCTCACAGGTTTGAAACCAGCCTGAGCCAGAGTGAGACACCATCTCTAAAAAATAGCCAGGTGTTGAGGCAATGCCTGTGGCTCAAGGGAGTAGGATGCCGGCCCCATTATACTGGAGGTGGCGGGTTCAAACCCGGCTCTGGCCAAAACCTGCAAAAAAAAAAAAAAAAAGAAAGCCGGGTATTGTGTCAAGCACTTGTTGTCCAAGCTACTTGGGAGACTGAGGCAAGAGGATCACTTGAGCCCAAGAGTTTGAGGTTGCTGTGAGCTAAGATGCCTCCATGGCACTCTACCAAGGGTGACCCAAGTAAGACTGTGTCTCAAAAAAAATAAAGTTGGGGTGGCGTCTGTGACTCAGTGAGTAGGGCGCCCGCCCCATATACTGAGGGTGGCAGGTTCAAACCCAGCCCCGGCCGAACTGCAACCAAAAAATAGCCGGGTGTTGTGGCGTGCGCCTGTAGTCCCAGCTGCTCGGGAGGTTGAGGCAGAAGAATCGCAGAAGCCCAAGAGCTGGAGGTTGCTGTGGGTGCTGTGACTTCATGGCACTCCACCGAGGGTGGTAAAGTGAGACTCTGTCTCTACAAAAAAAAAAATAAATAAATAAAGTTGGGCGGTGCCTATGGCTCAAAGGGGTAGGGCGCCGGCCTCATATGCTGGAGGTGGTGGGTTCAAACCCAGCCCCAGCCAAAAAAAAAATAAAGTTAATTATGACTTTGAATTGTTAAAACATACAAAATTTCACCTGGGGGCTGGATTTGTTGAGTAACCTTGAGCTTAACAATGGCTGTCCCTTTTCAGCCAGAGCTGTGAACTCCTTTCTCCACAGTCCCTATCTCTCCCTGGTGTCACTCATTTGTAAATGATTGTAATAAAAAGGCCACCCATGATACTATTTTACATATCATAGTAAAGACTAGAGGGAGACAATGACTTAGGCACCTGCAATGAAACCTACAACCCCAGGTAGGCATGAGGTGAGGGTGGAGTGGGGAGGAGATGGACAGTGGAGGCCACTTGGTACAATATCTAAATCTTCCTAATGACTCCCCAGTGCTGAGAATAGAGACTTTGCTTCCTGGGCTATTGATGGCCTGGGCTTAGATGCCCTGGCCAGACTCCTTTGGGGTCCACCCAGAGAGCTCTGACAGGAGCTCCTTAGAAATAAACTGATGAAATTTCTGGGTGAGTCATGCCTATTCAAGGTCTCTGATTTGGCCCTCCCCCACCATTCAGGACCCAAAGGAGACCCTTCTCTTGAGTCTTCAGTGGTGCTTCAGTAGGAGACTAGTGAGCAGGGGGACCATGAGCCATGACAGGACCATAGTGTTCACCCGCTGCCTCTCCCAGGTTTTGGGGGGAGGGAGACTACAGATGGAGAGCAGCTCCTCTCAGGGTTCCAAGGATTAGAGGCAGCCAAGGGCTGGGGAGGCAGCATTTGAGAGAGGAGTCCTGGCTCGGTGCCCGTAGCTCAATAGTTAGGGCGCCAGCCACATACACCAAGGCTGACAGGTTTGTACCTGGCCAGGGCCTGCTAAACAATAACTGCAAAAAAAAAAAATATCCAGGTGTTAGTGGTGGGCACCTGTAGTCCCAGCTACTCGGGAGGCTGAGGCAAGAGAATCACTTAAGCCAAAGAGTTTGAGGTTGCTGTGAGCTTTGACACTACGGTACTCTACCAAGGGCGACATAGTAAGTCCCTGTCTCAAAAAAAA
>CAUYPK010076633.1:0-34119 GCA_963574355.1 Loris lydekkerianus
CTTGATAACTAGGATCTATAGAGAACTCAAATTAATCCACATGAAAAAAGCCAACAATCCCATATATCAATGGGCAAGAGACATGAATAGAAACTTCTCTAAAGATGACAGACAAATGGCTAACAAACATATGAAAAAATGCTCATCATCCCTAATTATTAGAGAAATGCAAATCAAAACCACCCTGAGATACTATTTAACCCTAGTGAGAATGGCCCACATCACAAAATCTCAAAACTGCAGATGCTGGCGTGGATGTGGAGAGAAGGAACACTTCCACACTGCTGGTGGGACTGCAAACTAGTACAACCTTTTTGGGGGGAAGTATGGAGAACTCTCAAAGAACTCAAACTAGACCTCCCATTTGATCCTGCAATCCTATTACTGGGCATCTACCCAGAAGAAAAAAATTCCTTTTATCATAAGGACACTTGTACTAGACTGTTTAGTGCTGCTCAATTTACAATCACCAAATATGGAAACAACCTAAATGCCCCCAACCCAGGAATGGATTAACAAGCTGTGGTCTATGTACACCACAGAATACTATTCAGCTATTTAAAAAATGGAGACTTTACAGCCTTTGTATTAACCTGTATAGAAGTGGAACACAATATTCTTAGTAAAGCATCACAAGAATGGAGAAGCATGAATCCTATGTACTGAATTTTCATATGAGGACAATTAATGACACGGTGGGGGTGGGAGAAGGGGAGAGCTGAGAGAGAAAGAAGTGGGGGGAAGGAAGAGCAGAGAGAGGGAAGGGGGAAGGGGGTGGGGCCTTGGTGCGTGACACACGTTTTGGGGCAAGACACAATTGTTAACAGGGACTTTACCTAACAAATGCATTAGTGTTCTTGTACCCTCAATGAATCCCCAACAATGAAAATTAAAAAAAAAAAGAACAAATACTGATTTCTGATATTTACTATCTTTACTGAGGAGGAAAAAAGTAGTTATTAGCATTGCTAATTTTATCTATATATTCTGGAACAGGATTTCAACTAAGTCTAACAGATATCTAAACTGTTAATATAAAGCCCACTGCACTTTGTGCCCCCCCCCCCAATAGAGTGCCATGGCATCACAGCTCACAGCAACCTCAAATTCTTGGGCTTAAGTGATTCTCTTGACTCAGCCTCCTGAGTAGCTGGGACTACAGGCACCTGCCACAACACCTGGCTATTTTTAGAGATGAGGTCTTGCTCTGGCTTAGGCTGGTCTCGAACTCATGAGCTCAGGTGATCCACCCACCTCAGCCTCCCACAGTGCTAGGATTACTAGTGAGCCACCATGCCTGGCCCTAAATAAGGAGACATTAAATAAGTTACTTAAGTTATTAAATAAGCTATGTGTTAAGAGGAATAAAGGGGAAAAGGGACTAACAATTACTGATGATGACTACTTGGCTAAGCATGTTTTAAGAGCTCCATATACCTTCATTAAGTTGAATCTATTCCAGAAATACAAGGTTGGTTTAACATTGAAAATATAACCAATATAATTCTCCATAATGACAAACCCCAAAAAGGAAAATCCTATCATCTCAGTGGATACATATAAAGCTTTTGAAGGGCGCTGCCTACTGCTCGGTGGGCAGGGTGTTGGCCCCATATACAGAGGGTGGTGGGTTCAAACTGGCCCCGGCCAAACTACAACAACAACAACAACAACAACAACAACAACAACAACAAAGCCTTTGAAAAAAATCCAAAATCCATTCATTATCAAAACTCGTACCAAATTTGGAAGAGAAAGGGTAAGAATTTTGAAGTGGTAATATAGCTATCTTTAATGACCTAAAGGAAAATATGTCCATAATAAATGCAAGGATAGGACATCTAAAAAGAGAAATAAAAACCATAAATAAGGACCAAACTGAAACCTTAGAACTAAAAAAATACAGTATCTAAAATAAATATAATCCAAGAGAGATACCATGAGTCTTTCCAGTTTCTCAAATTCTTACTAGTAATCTATAGTGCTTATGGACATTGTATTATAACTTTAAAAAATGTAAAATAGAAACATCAATAACATTAATATAACATAACAAAAATCTGAAGTACAAAATTGTTGTTCTCTTGATTTTTGCATGTGATTTTCAATTTTCTCGAATTTAAAATGAGAAACAATTTCAGCAATCCTATTATCCTTATATGCATAAATTCTTGCAAGAATTTTACTTAACTATTTTCACATTTCTAAAAATTAGTGAATTTATTAAACATTTCTAAAATTAGTGCATGAGTTCTAGGCCAGGAACTCATGCCTGTAATCCTAGCATGTTAGGGGATCAACCTGGGAGAACTGCTTGAGGATAGGAGTTTAAGAACAGCCTGAGCAGGAGTGGGAACCTGTCTCTCCTAAAAACAGAAAAACTTGTGGGGCATAGTAGCACTCTATAGTCCCAGATACCAAGGAGGCTGAGGAGGGACACCATCTGAGACTGCACTGAACTATGACGACACCGCTGCACTCTAGCCCACATGACACAGTAAGATCCTGCCTTAAAAAGTTTTGAAAATCAGAACTTTCTTATCTGTTGGTCCTGATAGGTTTTTAGGGTTATTCTCAGTTCTGAATCACTTAAGATTTTTTGCACACTTACAAAAAGGCTCAAACATTGAAAATGGGTGAAACTAAACAATGTTCAAAAAAAACTAGAAGTTACCTTTCTCTAGATCTAAAAGTGTGGAAATCACAAGTTCAAGAGTCAGCCAGATTACAAGTAATTTTACAAAATTTTTTATTATTTAAAAAAATTGAAAGTATTTGTAGTAGATTAAAAATAGAGAATTCCCAAAACTATGAAACAACAAGGGGCAAGTGCAGCGCAGCCTCAGAGCGTTGATCTGGGATTGGAAGGAGATGAGCGTCAGTCCAGGGCAGGGATTTTCAGCCAGTGTGTTATGCGACACACAGGCATGCCACGAAAATTTTAGAAGATCATTAACAGAATTATTTTCAGAAGAAGTTCAAAGCACAGTAAGTATATCCTTTTTTTACTCTGTTTTTGATCAGTATAATTTAAACATGCTGTGGAAGTTTAACTATATGTTCAAGTATGGTATGAAATAAAAAAAAGTTGAAAAACACTGCTCTAGGATCACTACCTTCTAAAATACATGACCTTAAGTAACTGCACTATCAGCAGAATACCTCCTTTATAAACTAACACAGGGTCACTGGACATATTGAGAGATTACTATTAGTTACATAAATTGATACAACACTTTATAAAAGCAGTTACACCAAATTTCCTGGAAAAAATTTTTTTTAAGAGATAAGGTCTCACACTCTGTTACCCAGGCTAGAGTACAGTGGCACAATCATAGCCACTGCAGCCTTAAATGCTTGGGCTCAAGAGATCCTCCTACCTCAGCCTCCCACCAGAGCCTTTGGAGTAGCTGGGACCACATGAATGTGCTACTAAGCCCATTGAATCATTTTTTTTTTTAATTTTTTTGTAGAGATGCCAGTCTCAAACTCCTGGCTTCAAGTGATCCCAAAGTTTAGGGATTACAGGCATGAGTCACATGCCCAGCTATGAAATGTTATCTGAATGAAGAAACTTTGTACAGTGTTACTTATAGTAGCAAAAATCAGACAAAACCGCTTATATTCAATGATAGAGGAATAAATATTGACATAACAATGTTAAGGCCTATTATAAATGTACAGCTACTGTAGGTGCTCAAAAGGGAGATTAAAGCTCCACAGATGTTTGTTACAAAGATAGAATCCTATTTTCTACATACATTAGAGTTATTAACAATTCAAAAATGTATGTATACAAAAAGACAAAAATAGTGGAAAAGGAAACAATTCTGTAGTGGGACTGGCTAATCCTTCTACTTGGCTTCTTTAGATTTGTATAGTATTTACATACTATAGATAGAAAGTGGTGTCTGTAAGAAAGACATAAAAACTTTAAAAAAAGTTAAGAATCTTGACTAAAAACTATTATAATGTACCTTTTCATATTAAGTTTCCTAATAATGATATTTAAATTACAGGACCATTCAAAGACTGTCAACAAGCAAAAGAAGCTGGGCATTCAATCAGTGGTATTTATATGATTAAACCTGAAAACAGCAATGGGCCATTGCAGTTATGGTGTGAGAACAGTTTGGATCCTGGGGGTTGGACTGTTATTCAGAAAAGAAGAGATGGCTCTGTCAACTTCTTCAGAAATTGGGAAAATTATAAGGTAAATCAGTGATTCAGACCTAGGGGAGCTGAAACAAAGCAGCTCTTGCAAATGTGCAAGAAAAAAAGGTATGCATTCTATGTAATTAGCAAGATAAAAAGTTGAGAAATAACTATCTAGATTTTTTTCTTTATCTACATTTGTCAAAAAGATGATTTTCTGTTACTGTAACATAAAAAAAAAGATGATTCTCACACTTCTGATTTTAAAGTCAAAATTAAAATATAAAAAGGAAACTGAAGATATACTTTACAATGCTCCTTAATCTGGATGACTTATACGTACGCTTACTATTAATATTTTACAAAGATTATTACTAGGAAAAAAAATTTGGCTCTTTGGATGATTAGGAGAAAAATTAGGCACCCTTCTTAAGGATGTGAATAGTTCGCTAGTTAATGTTTTAGTCGCTATAAATAAGTTGTATTCTCTTTTGCCTTTGGCTTGTTTGTAGGATTTGAAGCTGGCTATGTAAAGAAATACTGCCATAGTTTTAAAAAAGCAAAACAAAACCAAGTGACAATGTGGGACTTATAAAAGTCAGGTGATCAATTAAAATGGAAGTTCACATTACCATTTAAATGGTGATATCTTTATCCTATTCAATGTTTAAAACTTACCTATAAAAATGTTTACTATCTACAACTTATTCACACACCTGTGTTTCTTCATTTGTTAACAGAAAGGGTTTGGAAATATTGATGGAGAATATTGGCTTGGACTAGAAAATATCTATATGCTTAGTAATCAAGATAATTACAAACTGTTGATTGAATTAGAAGACTGGAGTGATAAAAAAGTTTATGCAGAATACAGCAGCTTTCGTCTGGAATCTGAAAGTGAATTCTATAAACTGCGCCTGGGAACATACCAGGGAAATGCCGGGGATTCTATGATGTGGCATAATGGTAAACAATTCACCACACTGGACAGAGATAAAGATATGTATGCAGGTGAGTAAGAAAAAAAAACCTTTCATTCTGTGTAGAATCATCACCTTCTATACATTAAATAAGATGTAGTTATTAAAGAATATGCAATTAAAATCTTTTCAGAAAGATCATTTTGGACACAGTCAAGGTAAATATACATGTTTAAAAAAATGGCTTTCAGGATCTCTTTTATAAGGCAATCCCCAAGTGTGATTTCTGTAAACAACAAAGTTCTGGGGGAAAAAACAAAACAAAACAAAAAACATATTCATCTGGAAATAACAAAGTGCAACTGCCTAAAATTTGTAGTAATACTAACTAAACACCTATCATATGTGAGGCACAATTGTTGGTGTTGAGGATACGGCAGTGAGCAAGGTTTCTGCCCTTTTGAACTTTTTTTCTAGGAGGAGAAAACAAAATGATTTGCTAGGTGGCAATAGGTACTCTAAGAAAAATAAAACTGAATAAGGGAATAGGAAGTGATGAGCAGATAGGCCTGGGTGGGTACTGCAGGATGTTCCAAAAGTCACTCCTAAAGTTGCCATAATAGGGAAAATGGGAAATTATTAGTTAAATGTACCTTTATTTACAAAATATCCATTATCCATAATCTTACAAGATAGTTACCAAATATTCTGTATGTGCTGGCAACATAAAATTTTGTAATGAATATTTTATACATAAAGGTACGTTTAGCTACCATTTCCCATTTTCCCTTTGTACAACAACTTTAGGGATAACTTTTGGGACACCCTGTATTTTATATGTAAAACCGTGAAAAGGCAACTTTTGAATAAAGACTTACATGCTATCTGGATATCGGGCGTAAGGGCATTTCTTAGAGGGGAAAAGAAAGATGATCATGACATGTGTTATAAGGAATAGCTAAAAGCGTGATTCAAAAGGTAAATTAATATTTTCATTAGAAAGAATCAATTAGACCATCCATACAATTTTATATTTAATTTGCAGAGGTTTTTGCCTTTTTAACTTAGGATTTTGGCTCTGTAAAAGAGATCACACCCCCCGCAAACCTGATTTATTTTCCTCTTCAGTTATATCTTGGCAAGCAGTACACACATCTCTCTTTTAACCTATTTCACAGTGGTAAAGAGGCAGGAAAGGAGGGATATGACCATAACATATGCCTTATATGTAGAACTCTTCTTATTGCTGGTAGTGCTATTTTATTTTATATTTTGCTATTTTGAGAATTCAATTTTCTCCAACGTTTACTCTCTTCTTTGGCAACTCTGTATTTTTCCTTCCCAATGTTTCCCTCTGTTTCTCAGATACAAACACTGCTTGCATTTTATTTATTCTGCTATCTGGAAAATTAAATCCTCTCCTCTGTTGTAAAAAAAAGTACATATTAAGTAAGCAAACAGCAAAAGGCAATTCAATTGATCCTTCAAGTAGCTGGTGCAATAGCAAAAGCGTAAACGAGGAAACAGTACTAAAGTAAAGAAAACTGAAATCAGGGAAGCTCAAATTAAATTGATTCAAGGTAGAGTAACTTTTTGATGGTTTGCGGCGTACCACACTTAAAAGAAGTTTTACTTTTGTGTCTGTATTTTTTTCTTCAAAGGAAATTGTGCTCACTTTCATAAAGGAGGCTGGTGGTACAATGCCTGTGCACATTCTAACCTAAATGGAGTATGGTACAGAGGAGGCCATTATAGAAGCAAGCAGCAAGATGGAATTTTTTGGGCTGAATACAGAGGCGGGTCATATTCCTTGAGAGCAGTTCAGATGATGATTAAGCCTATTGACTGAAGAGACAGTCCCCAAATTAAGCGACAAAGACTCTGTATTTTTCAGTTCCTAAAAATGTAAATGTTGTATGTATATTATTTTGCACAATTTATTTCTACAGATAATAGTTTTAAAATCGATTTTACCATAACTGTAAAAGGGATTTATGAATGTACTTTCATTTGCCTTCAATATATTGGAAAAGATTATTTGTCTCCATTTCCTAGTTATTTTAAAAATTATATTGACTAGATAAAGGCAAACATTGTTTTCTAAAATGTAAATATTTGCCACATTATAAAACAAAGCTTTATTTTAAATCATAATTGAATACATGTTCAAGATTCTTAACAATTTATTTAAAAACTATGATTGCTCTAAATTCCAGCAAAGAAAATAATTTTTAATTTCAATCAACTAATACATTTTATTTATAAAAGTATAGACAGGAAATTAGAGAGAAACCTCTAGTTTTGCCTATAGCAAATACATTTCTATTGAATAAAAGTTATTTGAAATTGAATTTGTGCCTTTCACATGTAATGACTAAATGTGAATTCTTATAATATAGTCCTTGCTGATTTTCCCAAAAGAATTAAGTGGTCCATGGTATTAGGATACTTATCATTTTTAAAAACAAAAAAAATGCACAAATGCATGCATTATTTAAACAGT
The DNA here is from genome assembly GCA_963574355.1 of Loris lydekkerianus. Classification (NCBI taxonomy): domain Eukaryota; kingdom Metazoa; phylum Chordata; class Mammalia; order Primates; family Lorisidae; genus Loris; species Loris lydekkerianus. Next base: position 7,579 of record CAUYPK010076633.1, read on the forward strand.
AAGTTTATAAAAGCAAATATACAAATGAACTTCTCAATGTTATCACATAAGACATGTGGAACACCAACATCTCCTAAAATGTATTTTATGTAGTTCTAAAGTCAGCAAATTATAAAAATGCAGAATATTTAGTGTAATGATTTTATAGGTCACAATTATAATTCTAAATGCATTTATTAATACTTTTTGAAAAAATTACTGATCATTACTGTTAAAAAAAAAAATCCATCTGCTATTCAAATCAGAAAGGTTGGACAGCTTTATAAGAATTAGTCCATACTTACAGTTGGGACTACAACAAATGAAGAACTAAACGCTTTCTCAATATTGAGGATTCAACAGCTTCAAGCAGAAGTCACAGGGCATGGCTGGTCCAAACTGCTACTTCCATTTTATAGTATGTGGGAGTAATGCTTAGTGCCTCAGTTTCCTCAACTCGATTTTATAATCAGCAATTTTATTAGCAATCTCCTGGAACAGTGGTTCTCAACCTTCCTAATGCCGTGACCCTTTAATATAGTTCTCATGTTGTGGTGATCCCCAACCATAAAATTATTTTCATTGCTACCATCTTGTTTTTCATTTGCCACACCTTGAAATAAAACTTCTGGTGAAAGAAGAAAAAGATCTAGATCTAAATCTTATAGTATATTATACTTTGTTTTACCTATGGTCTTCTTAAAATGGTTTTCGGGTCCCTCTCTAATATCATCAGAACGCCCCCCCCCAAAAAAAAAAAAATTATTATAAGATTTCTGAAAGGAATTAGACATCTAATTGTTATACCAAGTCTTAACTGAATAACACTTTACCAAGGCATCCCATCTGTTGACAGAACTATAGGATTTTACCTAAACACTCAAAACCTTATCAAAGTCAAGTCTTACAGAATTTTCACAGAGGATTATTATTAAAACTAGAATGTGAAAGTTAACATACAAACTAGAAAACTAGGCTTAATCCTAAACTGCCTTAGCCAGTGGGCCCATTCTACTCATCTTCATAGAGCTGACAGAACTTGACTCTGCAGTTCCCAGAGACCTTAAGAGTAAGTTGGGGGTCAGGTGTGGTGGCTCATGCCTATAATCCTAGCACTCTGGGAGGCTGAGGCAGGTGAATTGCCTGAGCTCACGTGTTCAAGACCAACCTGAGCTAGAGTGAAACCCTGTTTCTAAAAATAGCCAGGCATGGTGGCAGGCACCTGTAGTCCCAGCTACTGGGAGGCTGAGGCAAGAGAATCACTTGAGCCCAAGAGTTTGAGGTTGCTGTGAGCTGTGATTCCACAGTACTCTACTGAGGGCAACAAAGAAAGACTTTGTCTCAAAAAAAAAAAAAAAAGAATAAGTTGAGTAAGTTTCCTGAGAGAGAGCAATTAGAGGGAGTATTATATGATGGCTGTGTAGTCTCTGAAGTTAGAACTGCCTAGGCTGGGGCCCAGCTCTACCATTTGCTAGTTGTGTTACCTTGAGCAATTTGTATTCTAGCCTCAATTTCCTTATCTGTAAATGAGGATAATAATAGTATGTAGTTCATGTAATTAGTGTGGCGATCAAATGAAGTGATGTACATAAAACATTTAGAATTTCTAAGTACTCAGTAGATTTGAAGTATCATATTATTACTACTCATCTATGTACTTTCTACAGTACCAATCACAGCACCTTGTACAAAGCAGGTGATCAATAAATGTGTTTAAAAAGATCCAAATTTTAGGTATGCAATGGCACTGATCTGCGATCTTTACTTGTAAACCTAATAGAGCCACGTCAGCTATTATGGCAGGTAGTTAAAAGAGGCTGGACCATAAACAAATGAAAAGAAAAATTAAGGCAAGAATAGATGTAGTAGAAATTTCAGCCTAAAGCGAGTGTTTTGAGAAGACAGATTAAGTCACTTGTTTAACAGTAAGGTCCAAGAGCTACCTACTTTATAGGTTACCTAGGAATAAAGATGTAATTGCCTTAGCTTTAGTAAGATTGAATCATAACCTTACCTTGGAGCTGGTTTATAGAAGAATTCCTTATGTTTTTATTGTTAATAAATTAATAAAGCTTACCCTACAAAAGATTTAGACTTTAATCTGTACTCAATGGAAGGCCATTGATGCCTAGGATACAGGGCCCCTCTGAAGCAGATTTTTAAAACTCCAAATAAATTTGTCCTCATGCTATATAAGTCTGGTGAAGTGTAAAGATCAATTTTAGACTAATATTCACTCAACTCTTTCGAGTACTAATTCTTTTAGCATTTTATTTCTTATGATTCCTACTGATAATACTATAAAATGCCTGGAAAAACCCGTGCCATTATGAAATTATTTAGAAATCCACACTAAAGTAACATGATTTTTGCATATTTAAATTAATCTTAATAGTAAAGATTAGATCCCACCCAGCTTTTAGTCTTTTCTGCTAGTATCTGTGAAAGATAACCAAATAATAAAAGAATGATTCCACCTACAATGTTATGAATCTCCCCAAAAGAGCCATCTAGAAACAAGTTTACTTTTCACTTGTATCAGTGGGGTTTAGTTATCAAACTGTAATTCTATAGATAATTATAGGGAAAAACTAATGAACTCAAAATTTTAACCTAAATACAACTGAGTCCCAAAATTGTAATGTAATCTATAATGTTTTCTTTAAAATGAAATAGTTATAACATATATCTTTTTTAGCAAGTCAGCTTAACCTCCCTCTCCTTAGTTTCTTTACCTATAAAATACAAATATCACCTACCTTATAAAGTGCTGTAAAGTGCACAGCATCAGGCATATAAAGTGCTGAATAAATGTTAGTTATTAAAGTTATTATTTTTCTGCTAAGGTTTGCTCAATTACAAAACAACTTATGGAAATATTCACAGTTGGCAACACCACTGGCAAAGTGCTAAAAGTGAGAGAATCTGCTTCTGTTTATGATTAACATGCACATCTATATGGCTGACACTCTTAAAAAAGCCACAGGTTTTTTAAAAAAAACAAAAGCCTATGAATGTGGTAATGAAATTAATACAACTCTATATTCTCAGCTCTTTTATATCACAAGTCTTTGGTCTAAAGTAAACTTCAGAAAATATACAATAAAGAACTTATTAGAGGAATTTTAAATACATAAAAAAGAGTAAGGGTAAAAAAGGATATAAATGAGGTAATGGAAAACGTGGATGTAATTTTGGCTGAAGAATAAGCTAGGGTTAGCTGCCATTTGGTAAGAGTTTCATTCTCAGGATCCAAAAGACAATTACTGAACATGGTTTACTGCTATTTTAGAATATATAACAAAATATAATCAAAAGAATAGGGTAAAGTAATCTATGATGGTTATTATCTTTAAATCAAACCAAAGAAAGGAAAATGGAATAAAACTCTTAAATACTAAAAGCCAATGACATTTTTTAGCCATTAGACATTTTTAAGATCAGTTCTAGAGCCTTTTACATATTTAATTAAGTAAAATTCTAGCAAAGGGAAAAGAAAATATCCTGTTAATTTCTAAAGAGCAAGCAGAAAGCCATGAATGTTGTTGAAATTATCTGAATAGAAATGTGAGCAAAAAACTTCTTTGAAAATATCTGTACACAGTAGAAATTTCTAAAGCTAATGTAAAACTGAAGAACTGTATTCTACTGAGATCAGTTAAATACTTTAATATATGCAAAACTACTGAAAAACAAAAAATGATAAGATAAAATCTGAAATTCATGTAATTCTAGGTATACTTCAAAATTTTCATAAATTGTGATGAAGGCGTCACTAACAGTGCAAGGAAGGCACAAAACAACGATCCAAGTCTCTCCTAGAACACAGGAAGATTATCCATGAGGTAACGACATCAACCTGAACCTCTGTTAGTAAAGAAATACTAAGATTCACAAAGGCAGGGAAAATCCATTTCATCTCCTGCTATATACCTAGCACCAAGCACAGTGCTAAGCAAATAATGGTTGCCAGCTAAGGTGCCAAAAGGAAATCGGGGGTGGGTAGGAATTGACCCAGGCAAATATGCCACTCAAATAAATTTACAGTATTCAAACAAAAATCACAACAAAGAAACTTACTTATTAGGATCAATAGTTTATAGAGAAAAGGTAAAAGCTAACCATCTATTTCTATATGGATTTAATTAATAAATTGAACAACAAGTATTTACTGAGTGCTTACTTTTGTTCTAGATGTTGTGAGGATAAAGCCCCAGGGCTTACAAACTGTTGAGGGGAAGCCGGAGTAACAAAAAGATCACAAACAGGATGCTTTTCAGAAAGCAGTGGGCAGAGGACACTACATTAAAGAGGGTTGTACGAACAGCAGCCCTTCTCTTCTAAAGAAAAGAAACTCCTATTATAAAACCTGACACATGAAGTTGGGAAGGTAAAGGAGATTTCTCTGTCCGCAACAGTGAGGATCATACCTAGACACATTTACATCCAGCATAAGGGCTAAAACTTCTCCATAACATTCTGTTTCTACTCAATGGGAAGTAACACACAGTACTGTGACAACTCATTTCCACAGATTTAAAAATAATCACCCTAATCTAGTTGAGCTACTGCATCTTCCCATTACATGAATAAAGAAGAAATGAGCCTCAGAAAATGCACACAAGAGTATTTATCATGCTCCATACAACTACATTACAATATTCCATTTTTTTCTTTCTGCAGCATAACAAAACTTACCCTGCCAAATTCTTCAACAAGCCCCTTAAGATTGTTCTCCAGTGACAAGAACAAATGAGCGCTTAATGATTTTCAGATTTAAAGCAATAATTCTCTTATAAAACAATTTTTTCCTTGAGATTTGCCAAACTATTCCTCTCTAGACAAATTGTATCCTTATTCTAAGAAATTTTCCCTCTATTGTCCAAGCTGACTAATTTTTACCTTGAATGCAAACCAGCAGAAGAGACAATTTTTCAAAGGATGATGAGTTAAAAGCCAAGGAAACATTTTCTACTTCTTATAATTTAATCCACATTGAATTACAGATAAATTTAGCAGCATCAAAGTAAGTTTTGTCAGCATATAAACCCCTCTCCTTTCTTAAGCTTCACAAAGAAAAGGTCAGTGTTGGTCATTATTTTTACAAGAGAAACAGTTATGTGTGGACCGCCTCTCTTGTGTTAAGAAATAGATGATTAGTCTTTACCTTTTCTCTATATACTATGGAGCCTAAAAACGTCTGCAGAAAAATAGAATTATGCAAATTATCATATTTGAAGAAGAATATTAATGAAGTTATTAATTTGCATGATGAGCATTATCTTTCATATATCTTCAGGGCAAGTTCTCTCCTACCAGATGTACAGCATTTTATAAATACTTAAGTTTTTGGCAACTGTACTAGGCCTAGTTTCAAATGAATAGGAAAAGATTCTGAAATCAATGCAAGTTAAATTTAAAAATCACAACCTTCAATACACTTTAGTATTGAAGATCAGGAATAAAAAAATAAACCATCTGTTTGAATGTAAATCAAGCAGTTAAAAAGTTGTATAAGAGATTTGCTTCACATTTTCTTAGGAAAAACCATGTATGTTTTGATAAACTGAATACACTTAGTTTCAAGGTTTGCTATAAAACAAAACTGTCACTACATTAAAAGGATGATTTTCATGCTGGAAACGAACTAAACTGAGTCATAATAATTTATCTGACAAATGTTTTATTTTCCTTTCCCAAGTCTACCAAATGTTTGTGCCATGTGGTCCACAGTCATCTCATAATCAATATGCTTCTTCACCGTAACAGTATAGAAATGAATTACATGTAGACTACCAGTATACAAAATAATGCAAATGCTAAAGCATATGCTCTCCATTTTTTTTTTTTTTTTTTAAAGAAAGGGTCTCACTGTGTTGCCCAGGACAAAGTACAATGGAGCAACCATAGCTCACTGTAACCTTAAACTCTTGGGCTCAACCAATCCTCTTGTTTCGACCTCTGAATAGCTAGGAATACATATAGGTGCGTGCCACCACATCCAGCTAATTTTTTTCATTTTTTTTTTTAAAGACAGGGTCTTGTTATGTATGAAGTAGTGTAGATAATGCTATAAGGATGGGATCTCTGGCAGAGGAAGCTAGCATGCAAGATGGGAATCAAGTTTGGAGAAAGGGGGAAAGACAATGAATTTACTTCTGGATGTGAACTGGAGTTATCTATGAATTTCTCATCAGTAATTTAGTATCTAAAATGTTAGGAGGCTTCAGGGATTAAGTAGACATCTAGATACACTGGTCTAATATAGCTGTGGGAGTATTTAGGTAATAGAAAAAACCTGAATGACCAATCCAAGAGAATGACCAGAGTAAGAAAAGAAGTGGATGGAGACCTTTATAAGAATACATTTGAGAGAAGGGCAGAGAAAGATCAGCCAATAAAACAAAAGCCAGAAATGTGAAAGGAAAACCAAGCTACCTGTGTAGAATTTCAAGGAAGAGAAATAACTGGTATCAACCAACCCAAAATTAAGACAGGGCTTGAGGAACACCTATTAAATGTTCTCAATTAGGAGTCCATGGTGACCTTACTGGGAAAATTTCTACAGGGTGAAGAAGGAGTGCCTCTCTGTCCTAGCAAAGAAACAAGACATAATATTCTGATAAAGGCCTTTAACTAAACTATGCTTAAGGGTACTCTGCCTTCAACCTAAGTTTTCCACCAAAATCCTGAGATGTCCTGCAATATTCTAAAAAGTTCAACTCTTCACTGGGAAAGTAAGGCTGATGCTCAATAATAGCTGAGTGGGCCGGTTTCAACCACCTTTGTCCCTACTTTGTCTTCTAGTCACCGGTAGAATAAAAACACCTTTGAAGGTGACATTGTGAAGTCTCCTAAGGGAACAGCAGACTTTCTAATTACTCTCAGAAACAGCTATCTTTAAATCTGGGTTGAGTAGTTACATAAAAGAGTACAGACCAGGGGTATTTGTTTGGAAAAAGGGTATTAGAAATGTTTACCACCTGATCATTCTTCACTTAAGATCAAATCAATTTATTTAATGTATGCTAGTTATATCTCATATGCAGCAGTTTCTGTATAATTTACATATAAAACGACAGTTTATTTGGGACTTCATTTCATTCAAACACATAACAAAACAATATTCATGTTTGGCTGAAAATAATCTTAAAATTTTATTGGTTAAATACTTGGATTTATAAACACTATAAGACATACAGTAAAGAGATGAATTCTTGGTCAAATGATGTGTGAAATACAGAACTGTGTCAGGACCAAGCTAGATTTCTACAGCTCATCAACTCCTTTCACCTAGGTAATCAATAATACCAACATGCAATCAGACCACTCTTTAGAATTTACACTAAAACATCTGCTGACATTATATAAGAACTTAGACCAATTTATTTAATGTACTAAACTTCATTACAACCTACTATGTCATTCTTTAAAAGCATTACTAAAAAGCTAAAACATAATGTTTTACTATGTGGTCTATCTCTATGAAAACCTAATAGTCTATGAAATTCCTCAAGGGCAAATGGCTACCTTCATATGAAAATATATCCCAGGTAATAAGACAACTTCCTTTAGTCAGTTTTTTTAGTTTAGCACTCCTGCAATAATTTATTTAAAGGATACGTACACTTCGAAAATACCTTGAATTTCATATAAATTACTGATTAATGAAGAGCAACAACTAGGAACAATAAACACACAGCAACAGAACTCACCTAAATAGGGTATGCAAGGTGTCATCTTTAAGCTACTTATATAGTCTCTGAGTCTTTTGTAGTTATCTTCTTTACTCATTACATACTCTAATTTTTCAAAGGTAGTTTTGTCTTTTCGACTTAGTAACTAAAAAACAAACAGAAAAGTCTAAGTTATTTACAAATCCCATTTTGTTAATCAAAGACCTGAACTTATGTGTACTATGAATGTGGATTTTAATTTCTAAGTTTTCATTTCTAAGTTTTCAATTTCTAAGTTTTCTTCTTTAACTGTATTTTGGTAGTATATAAATAAAACAAAATCAGATATACCTATTAACATTAATAACCCAAATTCATTATTTGTAAAATATAATACTTAGTATGTACATAAAATTATTAACTAAGCAATAAATAATACCTCATTTCTCTTTATCACTTTAAATGAATAAGCAACTTTTATTTTTTCCTAACTTAAAATAATTATGTATTCCTATTCAGCTAAAATGTCCAAATATTTTAATTGTCTGTCCCCTGCCTCCTCAAAGATAAACATTCTTATATAACCCATTAATAAATAAATACTGAATTTTGTAATCTAAGTAACACTTTCCTTTGACAAATCTAGTAATGGCTACTAGTACTAATTAAGTGTAAAACTCTGTAATTCTTTACATTTTTGGATTTTGACAAGACATTTTCCTTTCCTTGATGTCTGTATGATGTCTGTATGACGTCACATACAGCGTAACTATTATAAAAGACATTGTTATAAGAGTCTTGAAGGGTAAATTTGTAGTGGATGCCCTTTTAGATCAATGGAGATAATCAAGATATCACCTTTAAAGCTAGAAAAGGCAAGGTCAGCAACACATAATGGTATGCATTCAAAGGCTCTACAATATTTGTTTGACTCATTCCAGAGACCTCAAGAGTCTCCCTTTGTTGCCCCAGGCTAGAGTGCCATGGCATTAGCCTAGCTCATAGCAACCTCCAACTCCTGGGTTCAAATGATCCTCCTGCCTCAGCCTCCAGAGTACCTGGGACTACAGGTGCCTGCCACAACCGCTAGGCTAATTTTTCTATTTTTAGTAGAGATGGGGTCTTGTTCTTGCTCAGGCTGGATCTGGAACTCCTGAGCTCAACTGATCCTCCTGCCTAGGACTTCTAGAGTGCTAGGATTACAAGTGTAAACCACTGTACCCAGCCAAGTTTTTTCTTTAAACATACAGAAATTACTATTTTATTACTATGTAGTAAAATTGCACCTTTACTTCATATTAAAATGTTGGTGTTATCTGATAGCATACAAAACAATTCCACCTTTACCATTTTCTCCTATTTTTCTTATAAGGTTAAACAGACAAGTCTGAGTAGCAGTTTAAAGATGAAGAGACTGAAATTCAAAGGCGATCACGGGGTTAGCAAAGAGCAGAACATATTAATACTCTCAAGTGTTCACTCACAAAGATGCACATCCTTGTTTTTCAGGGTCTCATTGTCTGGTTTTGGTGATAAAGAGTATTTTGACACCTAATATACTACTCTCTAGTATCATAAATAACACCACTCGGACCTATTTTTCTTAGGCTCAAAGATGTAGGTTATCTTCAGATAATCTCTATCAGAAAAATGTCTGAACAGTATCCTTCCCTCTTTAAAATACAATGTGAAGGAGCCCTTGATTTTCTTTTCTTCCTTTTCAAATGTTCTCTGATTTTCACAATGTTATCCCTATAGTGTCACCTCATTATGTCTGCCCTCCAAAAGGACAGCATTCTAAGTCTGGATGCTATTGGCACCCTCACTCTTCTTCTGGTCAAGAGCATGACAACTGGGGGGCAAAGCTCTTCACATTTTCACTGGTATTTGTCAAAGAGGAGACCCACAGAATTCCAGATGTTCCTGGCCAGATCTCTGACCCCACCTTACCACCACAATCTGTTTTGGAGAAAATCCAGATGAATGCCTGCCCATGTCAATCACCAGGAAATGTAAGCTCCCGGACTGCCCCTCATTGCTTTGAGGTGTACCCCCATATCCATGTATATAAACGTGTGCGTTCACAATAAACAAACACTTTATTTTGGACCTTGGGTACAGGTTAATTATAATCCTTTGTTCATACTTTCAATTACTATTAGTCTTTGGTATATGACTTTGCAAAATTGATTTATTTCTAAATTTTGTAATAAATACACATGCATCATCCACCCAAGAATTACATGCCAATAACACGTATCCACCTATGTGCTCCTTCCATATCCAATTGCCCTGACTAGCACTAATGAGGTAACCACGACCTTGAATTTTCTGGTTATCATTCGCTTAAATTTTACTTCATTTTAACTCAAGAGTATCATACTGTGTATATCGTCTTTGGCAACTGCTTTTTTGCCTAACATTTTGACATGAAGGTTTCATCTGTGAAGCTGTGGTTAGCTGTTACCTCACCCATTTTCACTGCTTGTATGAAATACCTTTACAATGTTCATTTCTCTATTTATAAAAGTTCCTTATGTATTCTGAACACAAATTCTTGATAAGTTACAACTGTTACACATATCTTCCTCCCTTGTGTCAGTTTTAGGATATCTTTTTATTTTTTCATTTTTTTACTTTTAGGATATCTTTTAATGAACAGCAATTATTACTTTAACATGGCAAAACTCCCTCATCTTTTCTTTCATTGTTCAAGTTCTTTGAATCTTACCTAAAAAATCCCTACCTATCCTAAGCCAGAAATCTACGCATGCCAAATCAGACAGATACTTACCTATTTCCTTCTAAAAACTTTAAGCGTTCCCTTTTGAATTTAAGTCTTTACTCATCTGACAATAATTTTTATAAATGGTGTAAGGAGCTGATTTAATATTTCCCCAAGCTAGTAAACAATTTTCCAATTAACAAACGGTCCCTCATTTCTTCACCAATTTATAATGCCGTTACTATCACATGTCACATTCCTTTACATTTTACAGTGTAAGAAGGAGGATCTATTTCTGGGTTCTTCACTGGCAGGTATGTCTAAACCTGCATGAATCCTGTATTACTAAAATAATAAAATGCATCCTGATATCTATTAGGGCAAGTGCCCATCTCCCCAAGCCTCATTTTTTTCTTCAGAATCAACCTGGCTCTTCCCAAACATTTGTATTTCCACATAAATTTTATAATCAATCCCTCATCCTCAGCACTGTTTGGGTATACCTGGCAAATTTAAATTATACAGTGTTATGTTTTGATATACTTATACATTTAAAATGATTATCGAGCTATTGAGTCAATTAACATGCCCATCACCTCACATTGTTAACTTTTGTGTATGTTTAAGGTAAGAACATTTAAGAGGTGCTCTTTTAGCAAATTTCAAGTATATAATATGTTATAAATAACTACAGTCACCAGGCCGTACATAAGATCTTCAGAATTCACACCACATAACTGAAACTTTGTACCCACTGACCAACATCTCCTCATTTCCCCTACCCCTCCCTCAGCAACCATCCTTCTCCCTTCTACTTTTGAGTTACACTTATTTAGATTTCACATATAAGCCAGATCATACAGTATTTGTCTTTTTGTGTCTGACTTATTTCACTTTGGATACTGATCTCCAAGTTTATCCATGTTGTTGCAAATGTTAGGATTTCCTTCTTTGAGGAGGAGTAGTATTCTATTGTATGTATATATACCCTACACGGGACACTTGCTTCTATATCTTGGCTATTGTGGATAACGCTGCAAACAACATGGGAGTGCAGGTATCTCTTTGACACGGTGCTTTCAATTCTTTGGGCAAATGCCCAGTACTGAGATTGCTGGACCATGTGGCAATTCTATTTTTAATTTTTTGAGAAACCTCCATGCTGTTCTCCATAATGGCTGTACAATTTACATCCCTACCAACACTGTACACGAGTTCCCTTTTCTAACCACATCATTGCCAACACTTGTTATCTTTTGTCTTTTTGGTTAATGTCTTTTAGCCATTCTAAAAGATGAGAGACAATGCCTCGTTGTGGTTTTGATTTGCACTGCTCTCATGATTAGTGATGCTGAGTACCTTTTCATATACCTGTTGGCCATTTATTTGTATGTTCTTTTGAGAAATGTCTATTCAGACGTTTTTTAATCTGGTTATTTGTTTTGCTTTTGCTCTGCATTCCTTATACAGTTATATGCTGCCTAATGCCATGTCAGTCAACAACAGACTGCATAAACAAAGGAGCTCCTGTAAGGATATAATACTATATTTTTACATGCCTTTTCTATGTTTAGATATGCAAAGTTACCATGGTGTTACAACTGCCTAGAGTATTAGGTATAGTTTGTACAGGTATGTACAAACAATAGGCTATACCACCTAAGGGTGTTTAAGGGCACTCTGCGATGTTTGCATATCAAAATCATCTAATGAAGCATTTCTCAGAATATATCCTGGTTGTTAAGAAATGTTTGACTGTATTTTGGATATTAACCCCTTAAAAGATGTATAGCTTGGGTAGTGCCTGTAGCTCAATGGGTAGGGTGCCGGCCCCATATACAGAGGGTGGCAGGTTCAAACCTGGCCCCTAGCCAAACCTCAACAAAAAAATAGCTGGACGTTGTGGCAGGCGCCCGTAAGTCCCAGCTACTCGGACTGGGACTATAGGCGCCTACCACAACGCCCAGCATTGTTTGGCGGCCCAGGCAAGATTCGAACTTGCCAGCTCTGATGTATGTGGCTGGCACCTTAGCCTCTTGAGCTACAGGTGCCACCCAGCTACCGCAGGTTCTTGGCACTTTTGAAGTTCAACTGGCTGTAAGTGCATATATTTATTTCTGGGCTCTTTATTTTGTTTCATTGGTGTGTTTATGCTATTCCATTGTCTGTTTTATGCTATTATCTTACTGCTTTGATTACTATAACTTTGTGGTACATTTTAAAATCAGATAGTGTGGATGCCTCTAGTTTTGTTCTCGCTTTGGTTATTCTGACTCTATTGTGGTCCCATATAAATTTTAGGATTTTTTTTTCTATTCCTGTGAAAAATGTCATTGGAATTTTGATGGGATTGCTTTGAATCTGTGAATTGCTTTGGGCAATATGGACATTTTAACAATATGAATTCTTCCAATCCATGAACACAGGATATCTTTCCATTATTTGTGTCTTCTTCCATTTCTTTCATCAATGTTTTATAGTTTTCAGTGTCCAGACCTTTTACCTCCTGGGTTAAATTTATTCTTAAGTACCTTGTTGGTGCTACTGCAAATAAGACTGTTTCCTTAATTTCTTTTTCAAATAGTTCGCTGTAAGCACATAAAAACAAAACAATTTTTGTATGTTTATTTTGTATCTTAGAACGTTATACTGAATTCCTTTATTAGTTCTAACAGTTTTTCAATAGTCTTCAGGGTTTTCTATATATACAGATTGTGTTATCTATTCAGCTTGAGATTTTGACTCAAGGTGTAAATAATCTATATACATTTGGGGAGAACTAAAATCTTTAAATTTTCTTACCTATGAACATGGGCTGTGGTTCCATCTATGTAGTTTTTTAATGACTTTCTGTAAAGTTTTATAATTTTCTGTATATAGGTATTACAGATTTTATTCCATTTATTGTTTGCTACTTTGTTTATTCTGTCAATACTGTAAATGGTCTTTTTAAATGATATTTTTAATTGTTTCAAATATAACTTTTTAAAAATAAATTATTCACATATTCAGTCACCTTAGCAAACTCTATTTTAAAAATTGTGATAGAATACCTATGTATAACATAAAATTGACCGTTTCAACAATTTTTAAGTGTATAGTTCAATGACATTAATTACATTTGCACTGTTGTGCAACCATTCGTTTCCAGAACTTTTTCTTCTCAAACCGAAACTCTAAAACCATTAAACATTAACTCCCCATTCTCATTTCCCCCAGGCTCTGGCAATCACCAGTTTACTTTCTGTCTCTAAGAATCTGACTACTCCAGGCTCATCATATAAATGGAGTCGTACAGTATTTGCCACTTTGTGCCTGGCTTATTTCGCTATGATGTTTGCAAGGTTCATTTTGGCATAGCATGTATCAAAATTTCATTCCTTTTTAAGGCAGAATAATGTTTTATTGCTTGTATATATCACATTTTGTCTACTCACTCATCCACTGATAGATGTTTGGGTATTGTGAATAATACTGCTATAAGCTTTTCACTGTTTCTATTCAACACAGTGATCCTACATTTAATACAACAGTGAAAATGTGTATTCTTTCCTTTGATGTTAAAGGGAATGCTACTAATATATCTCCTACACAGGATGTTATAGTCTTTCTGGTGTAATCCCTTTATCAGTAAAAAAAAAAAAGAAAAAAGAAAAAGAAAAAAAAAATCACCCCCAAGCCTTTCCAATTGTATGCTCTTTAACTTGCGGTCCATCTTCCATAAAACCACTATCCTTAGCCTTTTCTCTTAGCATTCCCTTCTTTCCTTATAACCTGGTAACATAGGAGGTAGATTTGTTATAATCCTTGCCCCTTGCTCTTCTCAATTTTGTCTAACTCATTATCCTACCTTCCTTATTAAAATCCTCCAGCTTCTATTAGATCCAAAGCACTAGACCAATGCTGTCAACAGAATTTTGTGTGATGATGGAAACCTTCTGTCTACGCTGTCCAGTATGACAGCCACTCACCACATGTGACTACAGAGCACTTGCAATGTGGCTAATATGGCCAAAGGGCTGAATTTTTCATTTTAAAAAAAATTCAATGACTTAAATTTAATAGTCACATATGGCTAGTAGCTATAATATCAGACAAAACTTGCGCTGTAATTTATACATCTACAAGTCACTCTCTGTATCTTAAAGATTTTAGTAGTTGGAGAAAAAGCCCATGAACCATTATTCTTATCATGTACCCTGATGATTGCCACCTTCGCGGAGATAATACTACCAATACCCTGGTTTCTCAGTTTCCTCACTTCTCTTCCTCCAATAATCTTATCCTTCTACTACTCTAAGATTCCACTCCCTTTCTCATTCTGAATCCAGTAATCATTTGACTCCACTGGGACTTCTAACTCAGTGACCACATTACCTTTTTGCTATTCTTCATCTCCTTGCTTTCACTTAATTTTCTCATCTACCCATAAAACAGTTCTTCTCATGTTTGCCCTCTTTCATCTCTTGTGCTACCCCTGACTCCTCTGGAATAAACAGGCATAGGAAAACCCCAACTCTGAGTAAATAGCTCTTGGTACTACTGCAAGCTGAACACCTGAATACGTAACTCTGCTGAGTGGTTTTACTTTAAATTCTTTATCGAAATTCTTAAGTGGATCCTACACAAGACCCATCAAACCTATCACATGTTCCAAGTTAATGCACTCTCACACTATCCCAAACGACTTTCATATCCTTTCCTCTTTCTTCAAACCTCTAATATCTCTCCCTCATCACTCCCAAAATAATCAGAAGAACTACAAATTCCACCAATTTATGGGAATCTGTAATCAAATGCACTCCCTTTGCTTCTGTTAAAATGGGTAAACTGAGATCAGGCATGGCTCACATCTGTAAACCTAGAACTTTGGGAGGCCAAGGGGTAAGATCACTTAAGGTTAGGAGTTCAATTCCAGCCTGAACAAAGTAAGACCCCATCTCTACTTTAAAAAAAAAGCAAAATTAGCCAGGCATGCTGGTGTGCACTCATAGCGTCAGCTATTTGAGGGCTGAGGCAACACGATTGTTTGAGCACAGAAATTTAAGGCTGTGAACTAGGCTGAAGCCATGACACTATAGCCCAGGCAACAGAACAAGACTCTGTCTCCAAAAAGAAAAAGGGTAAACTGTTGGGCTACACTAGAGTAATAATGGTCCTTCCCTTTCATGTAATAAAACATATCACCAGTGAAACCCCTCATTCTCTTACCATTTTTCCTATTCCACAAGATCACTGTCACTAGCTTAAAACATAATATCATGAATGCCATCTCCATATACAACAAAATACCACAAATTTTTGGTCTCCTTTTCCTTTCCAGCTACTATGAGATTGCTCTGCAGCAACCCAGTGCAACCCATTAGGGCAAATTCCCCATACCCACTTCTTTGCAATCATTCTGTGAAGTCCAGTTTTTCACACACCATGACACTGAAATCTTTCTTGCCAAGGTCACCGATACTCTCCAGCTGCCAAAGTTTGTACCTTATTCAACTTATTAGTGTCATCTGATAGAGGTGACCAATCTTTCTCGAAATACTTCCTTTAAACTGACTAGAAAATTTTGCCCCATAATTTTCTTTGTCGATTTCTTCTCATTTTTCTGATCTTGGAAGGTCCCAGGACTTTTCATCTGTGTTTACTCTTTAAGTGAACCCATCTACTTTAAATAATTTATGCTCGTGATTACAAAAACATTGCTCTAGCCCCAAACACTCCTGTGAACTTATATATCTAACTTCGACCTTGCAGCTCACAAAGATATTTGTCAGCCAATTCAAACACATTAGGTTTCAGATAGAGCCCCATTCCACACGCTCCTTCTCTATACCTGAGTATGAGTAAATAGCATCGCGATCATCAGATTCAATGCCATCTCTTTGAACTTGTTACCACTCCTCTAGATTCCTAGCTTATTCCACTCTGTCAACACTGAACACTGCTATTCTTTGAACCTATCTGGGCCTCTGTACTTGCTATTATCTCTACTTGGAAGTCCTTTCTCTTTGATAACCACATAAATGGTTCCCTTAGTTCCTCTGGGTCTCTACCCAACTATTACTTATCTCTTACCACATTATATGAAACAGTACTACCCCGCTCTCCTTCCTACCACATTTTTCTTCAGAGCACTCACCACTATTTATAATATGTAATTTATTTATTTCCAATCTCTTTCCCCAGTAGAATGTTAGATGTATTAGACTGGGACTTTGTTGAAATTGTACACTACTGTATAACAGAGAACTAGAGTCTGACACAGGATGGGATATTTTAAAATTTAATGCAAACACCAAAAGTTTTACTCAGATAAATAATACAACTGTTACCAAATAAAATTTATTCTTTCCCATGCAAATATATGAGCAAGACAATGAAGATACCTTCCAGGAAAACAAAAATTAACTCGAGGGAAATGTATCTCATTTCTTAACCACAGCAAAAATCAGACTATAACTAAGACTTTAAAGATGGAATTTGTAACTGTATGATCATTTCCATTCTTCCATGAAATTCAAATTTTAAGAAAAGACCATCATTATTAAAAGTTATTTTTAAAGTAAGAAAACCCTTCACTCAAGGGAAGGTTCTTCACTCTATAATACAAATATAACACAAGAAGGATAATAAGCATTTCCACATTCATGTTTTTCCAATATATCTATGCTGGCTTTCATGAGAAACATCTGTCTCTTCAGATACTATGAAAAGCAAAAGCTGCACTTGGTTAATTAAAAACAAAGTTATACTTTAGTAATGAAAAAAATAAGTTTTAAAAAGACAGTCATATTTTTAACATAGGACCTTAAAAACACATTAATCCTCTGTACAAAATGTAATAGACTCTAAACAAAATCACTGTTCTTTAACATTAAAGATTCTTTAACATCAATACTGAATATAAATAAATGTAATTAAATATAAAATTTTACTTTTACAAAATATAAATTTAAAATCTTGAAATACTGAGTGCAGTATCATGTCAAATATGAAAATACATAGACTTATACAGGTCAAAATTCATACTCTGTAATCGTAAAAGTAATACAATCAAATATGATTAACATAACAATATCAAAGTGTGCAACACTATCAAATAATTTCTTATTAACCATCAGATTTTCTATTACTACTAAGGAAAAAAAATTGTTTTTTGAAACTTAGACTTTAGATCCTTCTCAACTATCCAAAAGCATCATTTTTACATGATTAAATGTAATTTTTTTTTGCACTCATGCTTTTCCATCAGCTGAATATGAAAAAAAATGTGTTGTCAAAGATGTTTGAAGTGGTTCTATAAAAATGATTCCCTAATGAGCAGAAGCCAAGTACCAGCTGTAATTAATTTACCCAAAAATTTACCTTACAAACCTGACGGAATGCTGGAGGAGAGAAAACATAGCTTTCAAAGAACAAAACACAAAGGAATTAAAAAACCCTTCTCTATTATCATAATATCAACCTTACTAAGAACTACAAAAGAAACGAAGACATCATTACTTCCCACAAAGTCTAACCTTTCATTAACTAAGAAAGATTTACTCACCGCCCATGTTTTAGTCAACCTGAATATTGGGGCACTCTGTAGGCCAGAAACCACTGCCATAAGTGCATGAAGGTTATTCAGCTCGTACAATTTCTGAAGATTTAAGAAAATGGGGGAGAAGGATGAAAAATAAACAACATGAACGCAAGAAAAATATAGATTATAACTGGTAGTGTTTTGGTATTTATTAGGCTCATTGTTGAGCTATGTCTTTATTTTCATTTTTAATTTTTTTTTAAGAAGAGTTTCACTGTATTGCCCAGGCTGAGATGCAGTGGCATCTTCATAGCTTACTACTACCTCAAATTATGGGCTCAAAGGATCCTCTCACCTCAGCCCCCTAAGTATCTGGGACTGAGGGTGTACATTTTTTTTCTCTTTTTTTGTAGACATAGGGTCTCACTATATTGCCCAAGCTGGTCTCAAACAACTCCTGATCTCAAGTGATCCTCCCACCTCAGCCTCCTTCCTAAAGTGCTAAGATAACAGGCGTGAGCCACCATGCCTAGCCAGAAATCTGTCTTTCTACTACCCACTATTTTACAGTAAGTTGTTTTTGGCCTACAACAAAACTATGTTCTCTACCTGGCATTATCTGCAGTCTCTGGGAATAAATACCAGTATTTATCTAGTCAGAGTTGGCAGAAGGATATGACAAAAATAATGGAGAAAAAGTAATATTTGAGAGAGAACAGCAGAGAATTTTATTGAATTATGGAAGGACACTAATACCTAGAAAAAAAGAAGCTCAAGGAATCCCAAGAAGAGTAAATATAAAGAAATTTAAACTTAGAAAAAAAAGTATAGAAAAGTACAGAATACCAAAAACTAAAAACAATCTTAAAAGCAAAATTAAATAAATAGCTTAATAGCACCAAGGAAGCTTGAATATTATGGAACAGTATCTGTGGCTAAGGAAAAAAAAAATCTATCAGTCTGGCAGTGCCCGTGGCTCAGTAAGTAGGGCGCTGGCCACATATGCTGAGGGTGGCAGGTTTGATCCTGGCCCCAGCCAAACTGCAACAAAAAATAGCCGGGTGTTGTGGTGGGCACCTGTAGTCCCAACTACTCAGGAGGCTGAGGCAAGAGAATTGCCTAAGCCCAGGACTTGGAGGTTGCTGTGAGCTGTCATGCCATGGCACTCTACTGAGGGCGATAGTAAAACTCTGTCTCTAAAAAAATAATCTATTTTTTGATTACAAAGGTGACAGAAAATGCTTCCAGAGAAAGATAAAGGAAGCTTTAAAAAAGAAAGATGTTTTTAAAAATGGTACTAGAATAATTATTCATATGGAAAAATAGGAAATAAAATCCATAATTCACATTATATATAAAATTTTATTCCACGTGGATTAATACTCAAGTACCAAAAATCAAAGCTATAAAATGTTTAAAGAATAATATAAGGGTATGGTAAGATTCCTTAAATGAGATATTATTAAATTAGATAATAAATATTAACTAATTGGTATAGTCTGACTGTTGCATATCCCCCAAATTCTTATTTTGAGACCTAATCCTCAATGTGAGAATGGTAGGAGGTGGGGTCTTTAACTCTGTCCTCATGATTCAGATTAGTGTCCTTATAAAAGAGGCTGCAGAGAGCTGCCTGGTCCCTTGCATCCTGCAAGGGTGCAGTAAGAAGGTGTCATCTATGAGGAATGGGCCCTCAAAAGACACTGACTCTGCTGGCGCCTTGATTTTGGACCTGATCTTCATAGTTCTGCAGAACCATGAGAAATAAATGTTTCTTGTTTACAGATATAAGCAATCCAGTGTATGGTGTTTTTTGTTATAGTAGCCCAAACAGACTAAGGCAAAATTAAAGGTGAATAAATTTGCCTACTAAAATTAAGAATATCTATATCAAAAGATAACAGGAAAAAAGCAATTAACAATAGGAAGATCATGCAAAACGTGAGAACTGGCTAGAATCTAGAGTTCTATAAATAAATCCAATCAAAATCAATAAAAGACCAATACTAGAATAGGAAATTGCTGACAGTCTTGAACAGACCTTTTGAGGAGAGAAAAACCTAAGTGGACAACATAGAAAAAAATGTTCATTCCTATTAGATTCAATGAAAGGCAATTCAAACTAAAATGAGATGCATTTCACACCTAACAGAGTTGGCAACAATGAAAAATTCTGACAGTATCAAGTGGTGACAAGGACGTGGAACAATAGGCATCCTGAAGTATTGCTCGTGATGGCGTGTATTAGTACCACCAGTTTGGAAAACAAAGAGAAATGAGCAGGAATTTAACTGCTAGTACAAACTCAGTATTTTTAGGGCTTCAACCCTCACACAAACACCAAGAGATTCATACAAGAATGTTTATAGCAGCAGTGTTTATAGTAGCAAAAATTTGGAAGTGATCCAAATTACAGTATATTCAATAATTCGTGGTATAGGCAAACAGCAGTAATATGCTACAACAGATGTACTCTCAAAACCATTAGGTAACACTGCTGAGAAAAAAATAAAGCTATAAAAGTAAATACAGAATTCAATTTAAACAAAATCCCAAAGCATACATTTATAAAAACATATTATGCAGAAACACACATATATAGTAAAACCATAAAAAGAAAAACAAACATAAAAATTCAGGCCCATGGCTCCTTTGTAGAAGGGAAGGGGACTGCATATGAAGAAGCATGTGAGGGGGCGGTGAGGACCTGAGTAGGCTCTTTATCATTCTTCTGATACATTAAATATTTTTATGAATATTTTTGTAGCCATGTGATGATAATTTTATGTGTCAATCTGGCTAGATGACAGTACCAGTTATTTAATCAAATACTTAACTACATATGAAGATGTTTTGTACATGTGCTTAACATCTACCACCAGTTGACTTTAAGAGAAAACACTTGATAATACAAGTGGCCCTCACTCAATCAGCTGAAAGGCCTTAATAGTGAAAACTGAAAAAGAAAAGTAGAAATTCTGCTTCAAGACTACCCACTAAATTCTGCCTGGGTTTCCAATCTATTGGCCTGCCCCACAAATTTCAGACTTGCTGGCCCCTACAATCAAGTGAGACAATTTCTATCTACTCATACATCATTTTCTATTTAAATCTGTTTATATACATTTATACAAAATGCTATGGTTCTGTCTCTCTGGAGAATACTGACTGATATACTTTACTCAAGGAACACTCAGGTATGCCAGTTATATAACAAACTGAATATAAAAGACAGATATTCAAAATAGAGGGATTAAAGAGACAGTAATTATAATAATAATTATATTGTTTATATTTGTATTATATTACTTATATTTATAATTGCAATTTATAATATATATTTATAATTATAAAAATAATTATAAATTTAGGGGTTATAATGAAAGCAAGTGCTGCCAAAACTAAGAGTCTGAACTGATAAAATGATTGTTTAGTGAGAAGGACAATGGTAGGTTTGATGGGCAAAATTTGATGATTTTGAGTGAAACATATTAATACAAGTTAAATTTTGTTAAATAACTAACAAAACCAGAAACAATAACAAATTCAGAATCTATAAACAAGATTCATTAACTTCTATTAGCTAAAAACCAATATTTATTAATATATCACTAAGAATGTTTTTTGAAATTTTATGACACTTTTGCAAAATATAAAATTTATAGAAGGCTAGGTCTCCATCTAGTGCCACAGAATTTGTTAGAATTGCTCCTGTATGTTCAAGGAAAATATTGAAAAGTTATGACTTATAATAAATATAAACATGGTATCCTCATTTTATAGTCTACCATTTTTCATTCATAGGTAAGATTAAGTTATACCCACGTATTCATTACAATAATAATGAAGACTGGGGGCTGGACGCCATGGCTCACGCCTGTAATTCCAGCATTCTGGGAAGCTACGGCAGGTGGACTGCCTGAGCTCACAGGTTCGAGATCAGTCTGACCCAAAGAAAGGCCTCATCTCTAAAGATAGCCAGGTGTTGTGGTGGGTGCCTGTAATCCCAGATACTTGGGAGGCTGAAGCAAAAGAATTGCTTGAGCCCTAGAGTTTGAGGTTGCTGTGAGCAAGGGCGGCAAAGTGAGACTCTGTCTCCAAGAAAAAATAAATAAATAAATAAATAAATAAAAATTGAAGAATGAATGTGGCCATAATTACCATACTTCTTAGTAAACTTATCATTGAAGGAAACCACAAATATTTCACCCCAAAATATACTTCTTTGACATATTTTGAGACGGCTATTCAGAGGGGCTGCAGATAGAAATAGCCCTGCAAAGTTGCCTTTTGTGGAGGATATCTGCATCTGTACAGAAAATCTACATTGGCAAATTGAACAGTCAGGCTTTCTGTAAGGTGCTCCTTTGTCAGAATCTAGGAAAGATTAAGTCAAATACAGGCTACCCATCCACACTTTCTGAGGGCACCTCTGAGATTACCTGAGATGACTTCACCTGCCTAATAGAACAGTCTTTGCTTGAAATGCTTTCACTTAACCCTAGATGGCTTTCTTCCATGACTTACAGAATATAGACATCATACTTTTTTTTTATTTTGGGGAACACAGTCTCACTTTGTCACCCTCAAAGAGTGCCGTGCTGTCACAGCTCACAGCAACTTCAAACTCTTGGGCTTAAGTGATTCTCTTGCCTCAGCCTCACGAGTACCTGGGACTACTGGCACTTGCCACAACACCTGGCTATTTTTAGAGACGGGAGTCTCGCTCTTGCTCAGGCTGGTCTCAACCCTGTGAGCTCAGGCAAAATCCACCCACCCTGGCCTGCCAGAGTGCTACGATTACAGGCGTGAGCCACTGCACAAGGCCTAGACATCATACTTTACATATAAGTCAGCTACTCAGAGAGAGGGAGGAAGGATATAAAAGAAAAGGAAGGAAAACAGGAAGAATATAGAAAAAGATAAAGAAAACAGGCATCCAGTTTTAAAAATTAACTTACATTGATTAATAGGCTTTATTTTTCCAGTACTAATAAATAGTAAATAAAGCAACGCAGGCAAATATTCACTTCAAAGAATGAATGGCTGAACTCAAAAATGAAAACACAAGTATTTCTTACCTTAGCAGTTTTAATATAGTGGCTCAAAACTTCTGCTCTGATTTTTAATGTTTGAGCATGAAGAATCTCTCTAACAACCCAAAAGCTTACCTGAAAATAAAAATTTTAAATAAACATCACTATGATTATTAATTTGTAAAAGTTAATATAAATTTTTAGGGGAAAGACCCTTCTAAGAGGATGCAATACAACCACAGTAAGGCAACACAGACACTACACAAATGCAAATGTTTTTTAGCTATACTTCATTAAACCATTTTGGCAGAGCTAGACAAGCTCTAAAGTCAAATAGTGTAAGAGATGCTACTTATAGAATTTTTTTTTTGTGACTGTGTAATCCTTCATCACCCATTTATTTATATTGAGGAGAATCAGTAAAAGATTCCAAGTATGGTTTTCCTGGTGTAAATAAAACAAAATATCATAAAGAAGAAAATACATACCTAACTTAGCATTCTAAAATTAGGACTACACTGCAAAAATGTTGTAATGCTTTCAAATCCAATGAAACCATATTCTTGGTTTCTTTAAAAAACATTAAAACCTCATTTATTCAAAGGTAGACTAGATCTATAACATAAGTAAAATGCTCTACTCTGATGAAAAGTTTACTCATATGTACATATATAATGTATACAGAATACATTAAAATTCATGTACCAAAACAAATAAAAAATAAAAAAATTCATTTACTCTGAAAATAAAGTCAAAGCACTATAAATTGGCTCAAACTTATACAAATCTAAAACCAGGATGTGGTTAT
The DNA here is from genome assembly GCA_963574355.1 of Loris lydekkerianus. NCBI lineage: Eukaryota > Metazoa > Chordata > Mammalia > Primates > Lorisidae > Loris > Loris lydekkerianus. The sequence continues at coordinate 31,328 of CAUYPK010076633.1, forward strand.
AAACCTTAATATTTGCTTCATTTTTCTTCATTTGTAATGAGAAATATTTCAGATTTTACTTGCAATTTTCATCTATGAAAATTATCTATGCATTAAATATTTTAATATGTACTATAAATACATATACTGTATTTATTTTATAAAGTCATCTCAATATTTGTTACATTGGGCTATTTGTGGCAATAATTCTCTCCAAATCTAGTAAGGTTTACTTCCAAAATAGATCAAAAGTTATACTATAGATATTTTAACAATAATCTTTGCACGTATCAACAATGAATTTAAATATAAACTGCATGATCACTGACTTAATTAAATTTAAAATCAGACAAATGTGACGACAAATAGAATGGTGATTTTTATTTATTTGTTAGAGACAGAATTTTACTACGTTGCCTGGGCTAGTCTGGGCTCAAGCCATCCTCCTGCCTCAGCTTCCTGAGCATTAGGGACTACAGACACGTGCTCCCACACATGGCTAAGACAAATACTATGGTGATTTTAAAACACAAATTCTTAGTCACTCCTTTCATCAAAAGCTAGGGTGTATGTCATCCCTCATGGAATCTGGGCAAGCTTGTGACTGCTGTGATGAACAGATTATTATTAGAGAAAATGATGTTGACTTCCAGGACGGGGTCACAGAGGACCATGAAGCCTCTGCTCAAACTTTCTCTCTGGGAGCCCTAGCTAACATGTAAAATGTCCACCATCCTGAAACCACCATGCTGGACAAGATAAGCACAGCTGCACCCCAATCAACAGTCATAGTTAAAGCTAACCACACCTGACAGTACTGACCCAGAATAACCAACACCAAGTCATAATTTAATAAAATACTGGATACAAGAAAAATCTTTTGGCCATTTAAACAAAAAGAAAAAATGATTTTCAAAGGAAAGAAAATGTAAGTATCATCAGACTTTTCAAAAGCAACATTTTATACCAGGAAAAAATAGAGCAACATTATCAAAGACAATCAAGGAAAGAAAATATGAGCAAAATTTTTTTTTTTATTATTAAATCATAGCTGTGTACATTAGTTGCAATCAAGGGGTACAATGTGCTGGTTTCATATACAATCTGAAATATTCTTATCAAACTGTTCAACATAGCCTTCATGGCATTTTCTTAGTTATTGTATGTAGACATTTGTATTCTGCATTTAGTAGGTTTCACCTATACCCATTCTAAGATGCACCGTAGGTGTCACCCCACCCATTACCCTCCATCCACCCTAACCTCCTTCATCTTTGCCTCCCTTGGCCCATTCCCCATATTCTTGTGCTATAACTGGGTTATAGCCTTCATATGAAAACTATAATTAGCTTCATAGTAGGGCTGAGTACATTGGATACTTTTGCTTCCATTTTTGAGATACTTTGCTAAGGAGAATATGTTCCAGCTCCATCCCTGTAAACATGAAAGAGGTAAAGTCCCCATCTTTTTTTAAGGCTGAATAATATTCCATGGTATACATGTACCACAATTTGCTAGTCCATTTGTGGGTCGATGGGCACTTGGGCTTCTTCCATGACTTAGAAATTATGAATTAGGCTGCAATAAACATTCTGGTACAGATATCTTTGTTATATTGTGATTTTTGGTCTTCTGGGTATATACCTAGTAAAGGAATTATAGGATCAAATGGCAGGTCTATTTTTAGGTCTCTAAGTATTCTCCAAAGATCCTCCCAAAAGGAACATATTAGTGTGCATTCCCACCAGCAGTATAGAAGTGTGTCCTTTTCTCCACATCCACGCCAACATCTCTAGTTTTGTGATTTTGTTCTATGGGCTACTCTTACTGGGGTTAGGTGATATCTCAAAGTAGTTTTGATTTGCATTTCTCTGATGATTAATAATGATGAGCTTTTTTTCATGTGTTTGTAGATTGTGCATCTGTCTTCTTTAGAGAAGTTTCTCTTCAAGTCCTTTACCCACACTGAGATGGGATCACTTGTTCTTTTCTTGCTAATACGTTTGAGTTCTCTGTGGATTCTGGTTATTAAACCTTTATCAGAGGTATGACCTGCAAATCTTTTCTCCCATTCTGAGGGCTGTCTTCTTCCTTTACTTACTATGTTCTTGGCTGTACAGAAGCTTTTTAGTTTGATCAAATCCCAATAATGTATTTTTGATACTGCTTTAATTGCCTGGGGAGTCCTCCTCATAAAATATTCACCCAGGCCAATTCCTTTAAGAGTTTTCCCAGCACTTTCTTCAAGTATTTTTATAGTTTCATGTCTTAAGCTTAACTCTTTTATCTGGTGAGAGTCCATCTTAGTTAATGATGAAAGGTGTGGGTCCAGTTTCAGTCTTTTACAGATCGCCAGCCAGTTCACCCAGCACCATTTGTTAAATAGAGAATCTTTTCCCCACTGAATATTTTTAATTGGCTTGTCAAAGATCAAATAACGGTAGGTAGCTGGATTCATCTCTTGGTTCTCTATTCTGTTCCAGACATCTACTTCACTGTTTTATGCCAGTACTATGCTGTTTTGATCACTATTGATTTATAGTACAGTCTCAGGTCTGGTAGCGTGATTCCTCCTGCTTTGTTTTTATTTCTGAGTAATGTTTTGGCTATTCAAGGTTTTTTCTGATTCCATATGAAATGAAGTATTATTTTTTCAAGATCTTTAAAATATGACAATGGAGCTTTAATAGGAATTGCATTAAAATTACATATTGCTTTGGATAGTATAGATATTTTAACAATGTTGATTCTTCCTAGCCATGAGCATGGTATGTTTTTTTATTTGTTAACATCTTCAGCTATTTCTTTTCTTA